>CATKHJ010361742.1:0-11631 GCA_949750685.1 Vernicia montana | reverse complement strand
AGCCATGCATAGAACCAAAGAATACACAGAAAATTGCAAGAATAACAAGGCTAGGAAGAGCTGCTGCATTGATCAAGGTTTGAAGACATATTGAAATCGATCTTCAAGTGGGAGATTGTCAAAGATTGCGGCTCAAATTCTCAACAAAAACTACACCAAACACGTTTTTTTTTAAAAGTATCATTTGTCAAAATTCGGTGCCCAACAACCATTGAAAATGCTGAAGCCAATTCCATTTGGAATTGGCTTCTTCATTAAATAGTATTTTGCATGACTATAAAAAGCCATGCATAGAACCAAAGAATACACAGAAAATTGCAAGAAGCAATTTGAGAGCCAGAGAGAATTAATTATCTGAATAATTTTGAGTGAGATTTGTTGAGAGAAAATTGAGAGAAATTTTATTGAGTTTTAAGTGTTATAAATACTGTATATTTTCTCCCTTTAGCGAAAGATCTGCAGTAGCCCGTAGAGTAGGCAAGTTTGTGCCGAACCACATAAATTTTGTGTGTTGTTTATTATTTTTGCTCTCTCTCATAAATCTGACATATAGGGAATTCGCATAAATTCCCAACAATATATATAGAACTAGGACTATAATTTTTAGTAAATTATATAAGAAAAATTATTTTATTAAATTTTCAAAAAGAATTTTATGCTAAGACTGAAAATATATATATATATATATATATATATATATATATATATATATATATATATATATATATATATATATATATATATCCTTTGTTAATTTCAATTATTATCAATTCTATGAGAACATAATCTATTTTTATATTGTATATATTGTAAAAATTAATTAGTTATATATTTTGTATAAATTCAAAATAAAACTAATTATTCATACTTTAGCACCTACGAGCACCTAAATTTATATATACACAAGCAACTTGAATCAAAAAGATAGTTCATGAAATTATGGTTAATTGCATTCACGTTGTTGAGATTTTATTTAAACTAGCGGATATCCACGCATTGAGTGATTATAAAATTATATTAAATTGTTATTTTTATTTTATAATAATTTTCATTTATTTACTTTTAAATTATTATCTCAAAATAATATATATAAACACATACACATGTTCTTTAAATATTATACAATAAAATAAATTTTAAAATAGTAATAAAAGATAAATAAAAATTTATTATTATTTATCAAATATAATTATCTCATTTCTTTTTTTTTTCTCATGCATATGAGTGTGTATAAGTGTATATGTTTGTATATTTTGTAAAAATCAATTATTGAACTTTTAGTTTATTAATTTATAATTTAATATTCTAAATTATAATTTTTTATTATTTAATAGTGATAAAAAAATTTAAAATCATACATGCTATATATATATATTAATTAATTAATTAATACCATATTATTACATTTAAAATAGAATTTATTGAATTAATTAATTAATTAAGCTACTCATTAATCGGACTACTTTAACATTTAATTCAATTCAATTTAATTCATCAAATTTGATGTTATGACAATTTTTACATTTTTTTTTAAACAATAATATATACACACACATATTAGGAACATGACATATTTCTTTACAAAATTATAAAATTTTATAAAAACGTGCTAACTTATATAACCTACACACATTTGATCTATAAGCCACGTCTTCTCTTGCGGGGGTGTAACTTGATCATTCTGCATTTCTTTTCTTATATATATGATTACAGTTAATTGAATTGGCGCTGTTGAGATTTTATTCTTATAATTTATTATCTGTCTTTTCTGGTCCAATTTTAAATTTTATTAAGACCCCAAGCTTCTTTATGTGAAGCTCCCAATTTTCAATTAGCTTCATGCTTTTGTTGTCTCTCCAGTAGTTTCCCTTCATATCTTCAATTGGGTGTTATGTGTTTTGCAATTAATCAATTTTCGTGTTTGTATTGTTATGAATAATTGAGTTTTTATTTTTTTTATTCTTTTCTTTCAGATTCTTAGCAAGTGTGAATTTTTAAATTTAAAGACAGTGTGAAAGATAGAATTACTTGAAAATAATTAAAGAGATAATTATTTGAGTTTTATTTAATTAGACATTTATATTAGTAATATATGGGTGTAGTGATGTGCATAGATGAATGATTATTGATGTATTATGGGACTATTTAATTTAATCATCGTGTAATAGATTTTCTTTTTCTACTTCGAATAACCCCAGCCTTTTTTTTTTTTTTTTTTACTTTTAAAATATTTAAAAGTATATATATGGAATAGTATTATCATTAATGAAATTGATCAAATATAAAATTAAAAATAAAATAATAAAAAAGTATGTTTTTAAGTGATTGAGCTACACTAACTTACTACATAAAAATAAGATTTTTTTTTTCCAATAGAATATTTTATATGTACACACGTATAGTTGTGTCAAATATATAATTCTAAGTTTTTAATTTTAATTTATGATTTTGTTTTCAAAAAAAAAAAATAATTTATGATTTTTCAATTGAAAAATAAATTAATGGTAATTTAATAATTCGTAACAACACAAATTCTATTATAATTTATATTAAAAGTAATAAACTCCTTAAAAAAATATAAAGAAAATATAGAGATTAATTAACTGTGTAATCTAGTTTTATCTAAAGTAGTTAAAAAATTCTTAAAATTTTTATTTAAAAATCATTTTAAGCATATTATATATATTTATACCTAATAACATAATTTTTATATTAATAAAATATACAAATGAGTTAGGGGCATATATAATATAAATAATTGTAGTCAGATCCGACATGGTCCGGTCGGTTGGACCGGGAAAATTAGGAATCGGAGGATAGATTGATTCCGAGTAAAGTTAAAATCCGGGATGCCATGGCCCAGGGAAAAATCTGGCGAACCGATCAACCCAGCCAAGGTTTTACAGGTGAGCCGGTCCAAGTAAAAAAAATATATATTTTTGCTGCCAAATTAAAAAAAAAAAAAAAAAAAAAAAAAAAAAAAAACCTCGCCATTGAAGAAAAAAAATTGCAAAACTAAATTAGTACGGGCTAATTCATTTTGACTCGGCAATCGTGTATGCAGGTTGCGTGTTAACACATTGAAAATGCGGTTCAAAGCGTTGATTTGAGTATCAAAATTACCACTTAATTAGTTAATTTACCATAATTTATTTTAAATAATTATCTTAAATTCATATTTCTTCTAAATAATATTCATTAATTGCTTAAATAATGTTTGTTAATTTTAATTATATGTATATTATATTTATTTTTAATATATAAATAATAAATATATAATATTATTTAAAATTTTCGTTTAATTTTAATTTGACATTTGATCCGTAACTTTCTGCTTTCATCGATTC
The DNA here is from genome assembly GCA_949750685.1 of Vernicia montana. Taxonomy (NCBI): domain Eukaryota; kingdom Viridiplantae; phylum Streptophyta; class Magnoliopsida; order Malpighiales; family Euphorbiaceae; genus Vernicia; species Vernicia montana. The sequence goes on along the minus strand of CATKHJ010361742.1, from coordinate 8,284 downwards.
TAAATTCGAACTGTATACGAAAACATTGATATAAATTCATTTCTGTCCGGTTTATAAACTGAGCGAAATTCACTAACTCCATTAGAATTAGGTTATAAGGAATATCCACTCAACAAATTCAAATTCCTACCCTAATTCCAAAACCTGTCATTGCTAAGGATTAAAAAAAAATTCTACATTACTGGGATATAATCAACATAAACCAAAAAAATAAAATAATAATAATAATAAAAAGGTGAAAACTTCAAACTTCTACTCATGAAGGTTTAGCACCACCAAAAAATATAATATAAATATACTTAATATAAGTTTAAAGGGTCCCTTTCAGTCCAAAAGCCCATGCTTACGGAGTCTGCATAAAGAGTCATAATTATTGTAACAACCTACACAATCAAATGGTGCTTTCAAAATATATTATATATAATGATCAAAAAATTTGCATTGACAATGTGTCAAAGTGCAAGTAAATTAAATCACTTTTTTTTTTTTTATATATATATATATATTGGAGGCTAGGTCCCTTTCCACCTAACTCACAATAATAAAGAAAAATTATCTCTTTTTAGAAAATTTTATTATAAATTAATTAATTCATATATAGATTTATTCCAACTTTTTAACACAAGTGAAAAAAAAATATAAAAAGAAAAAAAAAACTATATCATTTTAGTTTATGTTATTTTTAAATTCATAATCAAATTCTCCTTTTTAAGGGGGAAAATTATTAATTAAACAATAGTATAAATACTAAAACATATTTTTTTTTATTGAGAATTTTAAAAATTATTTGTAATACTTAAATAATCCTACAATTAGAGTGGACATAGTCTTATAAAGAAACTTTAATATTATTAAAGTTGATTTACCTTGGCCATTTGGACCAAAACAGGCCCATTGAACATGACAAGAAAGCCGCATATTTTCCAATCCATGTCCAAATTAAGGCCCCACACTATAACTCTCACTTCAGAGTTCAGACAAAATACCTTACAAAGGTTATGGGACGTGTCACAATCCATTTACTTTAGAGCATTCATTATACATCTTTTGTATTATTAATTGTTACTCTCTTCGTTATTTTTTATCTCTTATTTTTCAAAGTTTTTTTTTAAATATCTGTTATTTTAAAAAATTAATAAAATTTTAATTTTTTTTTATCAATTATATCCTTATCTTTTATTATATAATTAATAAACATATTATCAATTATTCTATAATCAAAAAGAATAATTTAATAATCTTATTCTTGAAATTTAGAACAATTAATTATTTCTTAATTTTTATGAAATAATAAAAAACAACAAATAAAAAAAAATTGAGGTAGTAGTATCTAAAAAAAAATATATAATTTATATATATATATTCATAAAAAATATGTATAAATAACTATAAATTTAATAAAACCTCTACTTCATTTTACAAATGTTTTATTAGAATTATAATGCAATGGTTTAACCATATTTCAATTATTATCTAAAGAATTTATCATTAAATTGTAGTTTAACAGTCGAATATTTATTTTACAGTACTGTTTGAGATTAGAAATTTAAAGTATTACTCGTGCTCTTAATAAACAATGAAGCAACCATCGATAAAATTCAAAACCTATTACCAATGGTTGAATGTTTTTAGAATTTTATGGCTATTAGGGGATTTGCTAAAAGATTTTTCTCATAATAATTCAACCTTGAAAGTACTCTCCAACCAACAATATCACATGAAAAATATATCCATTAATTTGCCAATAATATGAACCTAAGATTTGTACTACAAATTATTTCTTACATTTAATATTTTCAAAATGTGATTCTTATTATAGAAATAATATTAAAAAAAATTCAAATATAAATTTATTATCATGTCGTATGTAATATTTATTCTAAGATTGTATTTAAGTGTATCACAAAAATGTATTTTATTATCAAATGGAAGCAACATATATAAAAGCAAATACTACCTTGTATTGTATTGCTCAAGATTAAAGAGAGCTTCCAAGAAATTAAAAATGTATATTAAGGAAAAAGAGATTTTTTTTTTTTTTTTTTTTTTTTTTGCACTAAGGAAAAAGAGAAAGTTTCATTTTTTTAGAAATTAGAGGCCGTACACCTACACAGGCAGTAGGTGTAGTGTCACATTCACACTGTCGTTAGAATGTGAAGCAACAAGTGTCTATATCTGTTTGTTTGTGTATATTATGGAAGGCTTTGTTTGATCTACATTTTTTAAACAATAAAAAGAAAAATTGGAGCAGAGTTAGTTGAGGGAACAAAATACCCTACCACACTCACTTTCAAATTTAAATTAATAACCCACATTAAATAAATTTCTTAACTTTATTTAATATTATTAACAAACAACACTTAATTTCTTAAGTGTATTGAATATTAATTAATTTAAATTTCAACTATCTTCAAAATATATGTTTTCAAAAAATTAGCAAGTATTCAATTTCAATATTAAATAAAGTATATAAATCTATATTTCTTGTCTGACTAAATAGATTAACTAAATAGTTAGGCTAAGGTGTTATTTAGTGTAAATGATATATTTTTACTTCTCAGGAAGTAGATTCAACAATGAAAACTAAACAAATCAACATTTTATACTTTTAAGGGAATGTTACTTTTTTAGTGTATTTACCCCCACATCAAACACCACCTAAAATTAAGAGATTTAATAAAATTTATACTTTGTTTTGGTTTGATATCAAATTATGAAATCTAATACTTCATCCATTTCTTAATATATGACATTTTTAGTAATTTCACTAAGATTAAGAAATTATTAATTAGGTTAAAATATAGAAAAAAATTGACTAAATTATTCTTTTTTTTTTTTTAAATACTCAATTAAGCTTTCAATTACTTTAAAAGAGGTTTAGAATTATTGCAAAATTATTAATATGTACAATAATAAATAATAAAAAATAGGGATAAAATTGAAATTAAAAAAATAGTATTTTTATCTAATGACAGATTATTATTATTATTATTATTATTTTGACAAAGATCAAATGACAGATAATTTGGAACGAATTAGCGCACTCTCAATCCTGATGGGGATTCTTCAAGGGATAGAAATGTTATCAAAAGGACAAGGGCTGCAGCTTTTTGCCTTCTCTTTTATATTTCTTTAGTATATACTTTCACTTTTTATGGAGACCGAACAGAATTTGAGGGAATGAGTATGTTCCAAAATCTACAAATTTACTTGATTTAATTAATTTGTTATATTAAGATTAATAAATGTTTTAAGTGAAAAGTTGAAAAAAATGATTTAAAATTTAAATGTTTTAAGTAAAAATTAAAAAACTTTGGTTTAATTAAAATTTAAATTTTAACATAAATATGTTTTTTTAGGCCATGTCTATTGCTTTGGTCACAAATATTATGCTCTATTTTGCTTTTTTTTTTTTTTTTAGAATATTTTGAATTTGATTTTTTAAAATTATGTATAATTTTTATGTGAAACAAATGGAAATAATTTATATTTTCAGAAAAGACATGATTAATATGCTTCATTTCTTCTTAGGTAAATGATTAAAAAAATAAAATTTTCACCTTCTTTCTCTTCTCTCCCTGATTTGTTTTCAGAGAAGACATACAATGAATATTCAAAGGAGAGGGGAAAAAAGAGAAAAAAGAAGTATGTATAAAGGCTTTGCATAAATTTGGCTGGGTTTTTTCTGAAAAATGAAATTGGAACAATTAAATTCTTCCATTCTTTGCCACTGTGCGCTGGCCTTTAGCAAGTAATATTTATGGTCCAATTAGTTCAATGATTGATGGAAATCGATAGAGCCCATTAACATTTAACCCACATGCACCTATAACTTGCAACTTGTATATAACTTGCAACTTGTAATTAGAGATGACAACGGGCGGATATGAGGTAAATTTTTTATTATTTGTCCCGTTTTGCCATGTATTTTTTTTGGATTTGTTTTGCCTCGAATTTGAAGTGGGGCGAAGAATGAGGTAGAGCGAATATATCTGTTTACTCGCCAAATATTTATTGATATGTAGGGATAACGTATGTTGTATGTTATATATTTTGAACGAATGTTATAATTAATTGAATTTTAAAAATTTTAAATAAAGAATAAAATTACATTTGTTACACATTGTGAATGTTAGTTACAAAATAATCACATTCGTTACAAATAATTCTCGTTCGTTGCACATATATAACAAACGTTACCAATCAAAGTAAATTTGAGACTTCTAACACAAAAAATTAAAAAATTATGCTCATTCATGGAAGTCACAAGCATTAACAGAACTACGTAACGAATGTTACCTGTCATTTTATATAATCGGATTGGATATACACTTAACTCGTATCCAAAACGCTTTTTACATTTAAAATCTGTACTGACCTTATTAGGGTCAGGCAAAATGAATATGGAGCGGGTCATGTCAAATTACCATCCATACTTGTAATTGTATTTAAAAAATAAATTTGATCTTTTGCAAAATTTAAATACTTAACAATAAATTATTGAATATGCACGTTTATTATTATTATTATTTTTAATTTAAATTGTGAGTAATACTTTTAAGTCAGCCTATACGTCAATTGAAATTAATTTTTTTTTATATGAGTTCAAAGACATACCTAAAAGAAATTAAAAATATTAAAAGAGAGAATTGTAATTTAAATTCATAATTTCTATAAATATCCAATTACTTGACAATTAGTTCAACACAGTAGGGGTGACAATTTCACCTATACCTATTTACCTACTCATTTAAATAATGGTGTGGGTAATAAATAGATAATTTAAATATTAAATAGATAATAAATGAGTATAATTCATTTAACTCATTAATTTATAAGTTATATAATAGTTGGGTATGGGTATCCATCACAACTTATTAAATTAGCCCAATCTATTTTTTTTTCATTATTTCTCTTAAATAATTCATCTAATTGCTTAAATTCTAACTAAGTTTTTATTTTTAATTGAGTTTTATAATGAAATATATATATATATATATATATATATATATATATGTAAACCTATTAATCTACGAATCATTAATGGTCACCACCACTCACAACTATAACTGATCTTTGTTCTTATTTTATAAACTAGTCGTGTGCCTGAGCAGTAATTATATTTTTTATTTAATTTATATTTTTTTATAATATTTTAAGATACACAAATTATTGTTATTATTTTATTAATTTAAATATTTTTTTTTATATTTTGAATATTAATATAAATAAAACATATATATAGACCAAATTTGTTATATACGGCTCAACTAAAAGAATTTTATTAAATTTAAATATTATTTTTTAATAATTTTAACTATTAATATAAATAAAATATATATATGAGCCAAACTAAAGATTATATATATTGATCTATATAAATTTTAATTGAAATTTATAAAAAAAATAATAACCTGATTTTACCAAAAATTAATTTTAAGTAATTCTTAAAATATAAGGTATGACATATGGTAAATTTTTGCTTTAACAATTCTTTAGTTCAAAATTTTAATTACCCTTTCCACAGATCGTCATCAGATTTGGTTATTAGAAATTAAAAAAACTGTACTCGTTCTGCTAATTTTCTTTGATCAACTAACATCTTCAACGTATCTCATCAACAATATTTTACTAAGAATCTTATTATTCTTTAATTAATTCATTCTCCCTCTCCCAAGAACCTGTAAGTGTTTAACTATAATTAGTAATTATGAATAATATGCAGACAATTAGCAGATAAAATCATAGTTTAACATTAAATATCAACAAAAATTCCATTGCAATTAGCAACTCAAAAATGGGAAAGCATCATTCTCTGTAAAAAGAAAAAAAAAAATTACCCAGTGAAAAAATTACCCTTTTATCCTTTTTTTTATCTTTAATTATTAAATTAGTTTTTTATATTTAATTCTTTAAAATAATTTTTTAAAGAATTTAATATTTTTTTATAATACAAAAAAAAAAATATTTTCAATATATAAATAAATTATTTTCAATGTGTAAATAATTTATTTTTATATAATAAACGAGTAAATGAGTGAGTTGTAGTTGATTTAGACTTATTATTTTTATATAATAAGTATGTATATTGATATAAAAATTAAAAGCATCATAAATTGTTAAATGAGTCACGTACGACCTTATTCAATTAAATCCAATCCATATTTATCTCAACTCATCCATTTGCAACCCCTAACAACAGGGACAAAAATCCTTAGCTTATTATAGCCTCTAAGAAGCTTTTCATGTGAATTCAATTTAATTTTCATATATATCATGTATGATGTTGAACTTTGCTAAATCTATTGTCTACCCACAACCTGAATTGTTGTGGCAGCATCTTAGAAAGGACAAGATTCTCTGGCTCTTTGTGGGTGAAATTAATTAGGCTACTTCCCTAAAAAAAAATATCAGATGCCAGTAGAAATAGACCATCGGTTGTATAATATCCAATTTAATCAAATTCAAGTCACTAAGCCATGAGATCTCTAATATTTTCATAATTTTGTTTTTAAAATTTTGAGGTGAAAGTCATTTTTTTTTATAAAAAAAGTCATTTTCTAATACATATTAAGGATTTTTCAAAAATTTTGAAATAATTACCATCTCCGCCAATCCCCAAAAATTTAGCATTGGTCACGATATCACAAAGATTAAGAAAGTTGATTATGTTGGTAATCAAAATTTTAAATGCTAATCAAGGATAAAATATCATTGGAGTTTATCTTGTAACATAAAAGATTTTATTAGTTTTTTTCCTTAAAAAAATCTCTAATGTGCCAAAAAAAAATACTGGCATAAAACCTCAAGAAAGTGCAAAGTGATATATAAGGCATGAATCTGCCAAACAATTTGATACACTGATACTGAAATGTGACATAACAATTAACATGTAGTGTTTCTCTTGCAATCCTGAATCAATGACAATGACAATGACAAATAACATTCTCTAATGTTAATTATTACTAATTATGCAATTTTTTTTATTATTTTGTTTCGATGTGTTTGTTCATGAAATTGGTCCCCAATTACTGACTGCTCGTGAACTTCACTTAAAAAAAAAAAAAAAAGGGTACCAATTTTCAAGAGTTTTGAATAGGAAAAAAACAAAGAACTATTGTAGTAACTTCCACCACATTTGTACTCCCTAACTAGGTTTAAGGCAAAATGTTCTTTCACCATATGATCCAAACTCTTTTGAGAAAATGGGTGTCTTGTGTTTGGCCATATGTAGGAAAAATAGAAAAAATTTTATGTGTGAAATTAAACATATGAATTGATTGATTCCATCATTTGCTCTTGATTTGTCTATTCATTTGTTGGAAAGAAAAATGAGTATGGAAGTCAAATTTTAGATAATGGAATTGGGCCAATTGGCCCCTCATTATTTTGTTTTCTACGTGTGCATAAAATTAAATTAAATACATATGAGAATAAAACAGTGATGAGTACACAGTTGGTATTGATAATATATTCCAAGTCATAACTGGCACAATATAATAATATTAATTAATAATTGAGAATTAATACTGGGATTAATTCATATCTTATCAACTCATCAATTATCATCCTTTTCATTAATATTGAAAAAATTAATAATTATATTGTAATATCGTTATAAATATAATTAATGAGAATATTGCAAAACAATTAACTATTAATTTCATTTTTTTTCATACTATTAGGCTATAAGCTCACTGTCTATAGCTACTGTTAATTACACTTGTGTGTGTGTGTTTTAGTAAGAAATCTTTTCAGCTAATTTACATATAAAATTAATTAATGATATATATATATATATATATGTATAGTTTTTTTTTTTTTTAATCATATATATTTATAGTTGAAGAAGCAAAGTTTGAAGAACTTGCAATATGCTTTTCATTGATCGTTGGTATGCCATTTTTTTGGATGTTTTTTTAGATGTGGAAGTTATCCATTATTTACTCTCTATTGCGTAGGTGTTTCTAACTTTTCTTTTTCATGACTAGTATTTTTTGTTGTAAAAGGGAAGTTTCACCAAACCATTATATATAGAGAGAGTAGGGGTCTTTGGAAGAGTATATATATATATATATATATATTAGCATTTTTAACTTAATTTGCGCATACTTTTTCAAGTTTGAAACAAAATTCTTAATCTGATGATATTGGGAAATCTGAGTATACAATCGGTTAGGGGTGAGTATTAATTAGTTAAAATTAATTAACCGAACTGAATCGGATTAAATAAAATGATTTGTTGGATTCGATTATATATATATATATATATATATATATATAT
>CATKHJ010361712.1:0-10397 GCA_949750685.1 Vernicia montana | reverse complement strand
TTTGTAGTCCATTAGTATTTTGTAAGAGGATTTATTCTCAAGTGTTATTTTGATGATTGTTTTGTGCAGAGCATTTTTACTATTCATCATCTTCTTCAAGAAAGGATTAAGAGTTGAGAGAAAAAGAAAATAGAAGAAGTGTTCTTCATTTTTCCTTATTCTTCATATCTAATCTTTTGTTCTTTGTGAAAGAACAAAAATTTCTTGAAACGACTTGAGCAATCCATAGCAAACAAAAAGAAATCCAAACACCAAAGGTTTGACAAAGGAATTTATTGATTTCATTTGGACAACCAAAGAGAGGGAATCACTAAATCCAAGGAAACCAAAGGAAGCTTGAAAGATAAAGCTTGATGTGGAAATTCTAGAGGCTCAACATTTGGGGAGCTCAAAGGAAAAGAAAAGATTAAAGTCTTTGGCTTCAAGAGGTATTTAGATTACCACTTACTCTTTCTTTTCTTTACATATGTGTTTTACATATTAATTAAAAAGATTGCTTGAATGTTTATTGGACACAACAATTTGGTGTTGTGAAATTTTAAAATGTTTGAGATTTCACCCACCGAGTAGTTTGCGCTGCGCTTGCGCCCAATAATCCTTCAATTGGTATCAGAGCCACTTAATTTCTATGTAAAACCATTGTATATGTTGCTAAGGATGCATTTGAAGTTGATTGAAAAATGTTGTGACACGGTAGTAGCAATACGGGTAATGGTACTAGCGTATCATTGCCCGTACCATTGTTTCTGGAAAGTTTTCCTTACAATACGGGCAATGGTACAGCCGTACCACTACCAAGGGGTACATGCGTACCACTGCCCATACCAATGTGTCTGTATCTTTTCCTTTTCAATACGGGCAGAAGTACGGGCATGTTGCTGGGCGTACCTATGTTGCAAAGTTTAAAAATTTTCAAAATTGTTTTGAATCTTTTATTCAATCAATCAAATGTTATAACTTGGAATATGATTTCAAATTATCAAATTCCTCAAATTTCCTTTAAGGAATTCATATATTCAGTTGAATAATCCTTCACTTCATTTATTTCAAACCAATCTTAATTATTTCACATATTTTCTATCTCCATATCCAACTCCTCTAGAGTGAAATTTTGGATGTATTCAGGTTTCCTTAATCGTCACAATTTCTTCCTTATTCATACAGTCATCCACATCTTTTTTGAGACTACTTTAGTCCATTGTTTCCTCTTAACTATTGCAAAGTTCTTAATTATTCATGTTTCTTATTCTTACTTAACATTTCTGTCGTAAGTTATTATCATGAATAGTTCTTTATGTCTTTATACAATGATAATCAATTTTGATTATCTCCAATTTTTTCCCCATCTCTTTAACTATTAATAATCTAGATATTCACTATCTCAAGTCAAACTCATCTATTTCATCTATTTCAGTATTATAACTTCTCTTTTACTTATTCTCATTCCAGTCTCATCTTTATCAGTTAAATCTTTCAACTATGTTAGTTCTTCATTGCTCTATAATTTCATTATCCTTACAATTCTCCTTACTTTATTATCTCTACACTTTTCATTTTAGCATTTATTATTTCATCCAATCAATATTTCATTTACCTTTCTTGGTCACATTTTATGTTTATTATTTTCCTTAACATTTACTTTTTTTTATTAACTACTATCTCATCATTGATCCAACTCCAATGTGGGACAATTCACTTAAAATATATTTATTCTAATCAATAAAACTCCACCAGTATTTAACGTATACATATTCCTTTTATCATTTATGTCTTTATAATTCTGACTTTTATTATTTCCCTTGTAATACTTTATTGATCATTGAACTTATTTTATTCATCCCTTTTTTTTTTTTTTACTATTCCCCATTTCTTTTTAAGACGTTAATAAAGTCTAACAAGAGTTTTCTCATTTTTTTTTCCTTTATCCATTTTCATTGTCGTAATCCAAATAATTTCACCTATTTCTCTAGAGGCAGTGTAATAACTCATTGGTCATTGATCATTTTATTCCTTGAAGATACTAATCAACATTCTCCCTTTCAATTCTTATTCGGTATCTATAAAGATAGCAGGAAGATTTCTACTTCTCTCCTTGCGGGTGTCATTATCGAGGAGTATATAGTAGTTGGCATATAATGCCTTCCTCTTCTCACTGGTCTATCCTTATTGTGATTCATATCGTTCTCGTATCTTTGCTTCTACATTCTTCAATAGCTTTCATTTCTTCTCTTTCTCTAACTTGCCGTCTAAACATAGGCGACTTTAAAAGATGATTGTGTACTAACACAACGTGTAGATCAACATTAGATTTCTACACTGTTATCAGTATAAGACAGTTTCCTTAGGATGTTTTCATCCTAAACCAAACACATGTTTTCGTATGTACAAATAGTTTATACATTTCTATCATTATTCACATTATATAAGTCTTTTTACAGACAATAGATATACTCGTATCTTTATCAATGTTCAACAATGGGTACAATAGGGAACTTCTTTTTGACAATACACATTCATTTTCTCTATTACAAGAGCGATCACCAGGGGATCGACCTCCTTTTCACATTTATCACTTCATTTTTATGTTGCATTGTGGCACAAATGTATCATTTAGAGTATGTTCAATATTTCATTTATATAATTATTACAGTAGTGTATGTTTGCACATACTAGTTCTTTGATATTATTAGCACACACATATATATATCATACCATGTGATAAAAATTCAATCATATACGGATAAGGAACTATCTTAATGATGGATGGTAATGGATGATTAGGAATCTTATGCTCCATGATTTAACGTATATACTATAACCCCTTAAAATTTATTAGTCTATACTATACTAAAACTTTTGCTCTGATACCAACTATGTCACACCCCACCTTCGGATATGTGATGATCCTAGGGCATGGCTAACCATAAGGGTACCAAAAACCCCGTAGAACCTCTCATATCATAATATAGTTTACTTAGCAAACATTATTCATGATCCCAAGATCACAACCAGTGTTAACAATAGCACATATTTCACATTTACCAAATATATACTCAACATATATCAATGTAATTTTAGTTTACTTAACATATGTCAAATGCATACTATCCATCTAATGATTTCTCTCATCATCAATCAACATGTTATTGTATCAAAAATCAATTTCTATAATTTTATACAACATATCATATTACAATTTTTGGCCAATATAAAGTATCCAATTTAACCAATTACTATCATACTAAAACCATATCAATCCATGGAGCTCTAAATGATATGACCTAAAGAATCAAGTTACGATCTTCATACATTCAGTGAAGAAATCCCAAGCGGAGATTGATACTTAAGATTCACTAGCTGAGTCTGCTACTAGACCTGAAAACAATACACTATGGGGGTGTGAGAGAAGCTCAGTGAGTACTTTACAATAAATATGAAACAGTGTATGAGTACATGTTTAATAATAAAATTATCAAGGTTTCATTGTATCAGTGTAGAGGAACAGTTTCTCAACAGTTAATAACAGTTGGAGTTCAACAATACCTTTTTAGCAGAAATCAAAATTTTTTGGAAGAATTATGCTTCCCACTTATAAACATTAGAGTTGCAGCCTAAGCCTCGCTCACTCATACAGTATTAGTAGCATGAGATTGATCAGATGACTGATGTGTTACCCCACATCAGATGGGGATTTCTGCTTTCAAAATTACAATAAGATCACTTTGGATTAAGTATGCAAGCATTTTAACATTGTGAATCAACAGTACACAATAATGAATCATATAAGATTCAATGAAATATTATCAGTTATAGGAACATTGGAATTCACATGAATAGATTAAATAGGTTTTCAAAAGAACATAGTTATAAGAAAGGTTTATCAATCAGTGTTCATTGAATTTTCAAATGAAATACATTAGCTCAAAAAAGGTTTCATCACAATGAGGAAAGTAATACATAGAAGTTAGGTTCTTTTACAATGTTTGACTTGAGTACAGTTTTAGTACTCGTATTCAAATAACAGTAAGTAGGCCGAAGGCCTCATTGAAAAGGTTTCTTGAACACATTGGTTTCATTAAAGAAATATAAGGGTTTTAAAGTACTCACCTTGACTTCCTTAGCTCCTAACACAAGCTTTTAGTACAGTTGGCAATGATACTCCTCAATCTCTGGAACATCTTCTTTATCTTTTTCTTTTAGATTCTACATCGAACCATATCCTTTATATCTTTCAATCAAAGATCATTAATATCTTGTTAACTTTCTTATTCTATTCCTAATTTTCAATACTAACATATCAATTTTCTAATATCAATACAAGTCAATATAGAATAGCACATAAAGCCAGTTGATGCATGTTTATATTCAGTTTTCCAGTACTAGCCGAATGGCCTAGAAGAATGTTTTTAATTCACATTGTTTGCTTTATAGCAATTCAATACATTCTCAATTGGATTCATATGGCATAATCATATTCAAGTTAATATTCATCATTCTCGCTACTCACTTATTCATTGTTTACATATATATATAATTTATTAGTTTACAATGGATAACTTTGAAACATTACTTTTTCACTTATCGTTTAATTATATCACTTGAGCATGTTACCTTGTTTCTGTCATTTATCATGATTTAATAATCAAAATGAGTTGATTATTTTTTTATTTTCAACTAGACATATGGATTTGCAACATATCAAAACTTGAAATTAGAATTCAATCTATAGAAAACTTGGTGACCATTTCAATCCAATTATGTTTCTATTGCAAGACAGATTGACCCTCTCATAATCATTTGAGTATAACTCAAGATTTATACTTTCAAATGAAATTTTATTTTACTGGGAGTTACAAGAGACATTAAGGTTATTATGTTTTGAGTTTAGTTTGGTTATATCTTTAAAGTCCTCAAATTAGAAGATCCAATTCAGTTTACAAGTTGAATCCAAATATAGAGTCAGTTATAGAGCAAGCTCTATTTCTCATACTATACTTGGAATTTTGTTAAGAAATTTTTTGGATTAATTCTTCACATTTTAGTGATCATTTTACTAGTTTTTAGTTTCTCATTATTCTGTCTCTAACCTCAATTCATGAGATATATTCTCAAATTTGTCAATGGTGTTAGATTGCAAGAGTTTCCAAACCTTATCACCTTCATTAGAGCATATCTCAAAATATGCATATTCAATTTAAGTTTTCTTTTATAAAGATTTTATAAAAATTTCAATTATCATTTTTCATGTTTCATACTGGGTCTAATTCATCCTTAAATCCATCTTTTGCACTACTTTAAGTCGGACTTCCCATTCAAACTATAAATAGTACTAGTTTCGGTTCAAGTGTGATTTCTCTTTGTACACAGCAAATCTCTCAAATTAATTTTACAGGTGAATACTTAAGACACAACTTTTATGTTTTGGTTATCTTCAAATTCTATTCATAACATTCTCTATAGGTTCAAGAAATTTTGAGTTACCCAGAAATTCTCAAATCCGGATCAGTTTATTTCAAGAGACATATCTCATTACTCTTCAAGAATTTCATAAAACCATTTTATGGACCTATAGTTAAGATAAAACACTAAAACTTTTATATTTAACACAACTCCAAATTCGGCCTCTAACTATACAGAATGGATATCCCAAGATTCTGTTCAATTCAAAAACCTAATTTCTCAATTCAAGTTCACTAATCAAATTAAGTTCTATCTTGCAATTTAAACTCAATTGGCTTATCACATATTTCAATTAACTTCATAATACTCATAAACATCAAGAAATACAATTAATAAATTTTTTCCAATAATTTTTTGTATAGGCCGAAACATAGAGAGGAAAGAAGAGGTAGAATCTTTGAAGCTTTAACATAAAAATCTACTTGTTCATGCTTAAATTGAAATTTGAAGATATAAATTTAGAGCTAAACTTGGATTTTTAAGGTTCTATTAGTGAATACTTGAGGGAGCTGGCCATCTATTTATAAAATGAGCTAGAAGTTTCTTTTGGTGGCAAATGATGGAAACAATACGATTTTAATGCATTTTGGATAAGCTTTAGTTGAATGGATGGTGGAGATTTACTAAAGATGATCCAATGGCTAGTATATTTTGCACAATTTTGAATTTATGAAATTCATTTATGTGTAGATAAATATGAAGATTTTTTATGATAGCAAAATTTAATTTCCATTTAAGGAATTTCATACTTATGTAATAAATTTGACTAATGAAGTGTGGGATCCACTTTCATTAAGTCACAAGGATAATATTTTCATATAGCTTCCATTTAATTTTCCCTTCTCTTATAATTGGTGGGCCGGCCATATTAGTATATGGTTAGGCCTCCCATGTTGTTTCACATGTTCATGTACAGTTAACTTGCCGTTTCAACAGTTTTGTGAAATGACTGTTTTACCCCTTTTTATAGTGTACATTATTGTAATCGATATCAATGTGGATTATTAAACTTATTTTCATTAATCACATTCATAATATTCTTATGAATACTTATGCACTGTAATATCACATTAAAAGAAAATTTTCACGTACGTGTAACCGAGCATGTCTAAGCTCATATTTGGTCTCACTATCTCATTAACCGTTTAAATTGCCTTTCTATGGCATCATCGATAATTCTTAGAATCAAAATGGGTTTAGGGTATTACACAACCCATACTCTTATTCTTTTTACTGTTTGATGTTCTTGTGTTTATTTCCTTAAATTTGTAAATTTGTAATTGTTATTGCAATTGTTCTAATTCTTTTTGGATAGATTTCTTTTGTATTCTAGGTTTCAGAGGTAGAAAATTGATTTGGAAGAAAAAAAAGGTGTGTTTTAGAGAAGAATGAAGCAATACGGCTTGGCCTAGTGTAATACGTCCAAGTTCTCAAGCTATGGAGCCTACTATTTCTCAGAATTAATTTTTGCCTAGGCCAACACGGCCAAGTTTCCATCACCACGCCAATATTTCAGATTTTTGCTGAATAAGTTTCATCTCAATTCGCCCGTGTTGCTCATCACCACTCCCGTATTGAACCTGAATTCTATATAAACCTTCTTTTTCTTCTTTTCTTTATAGGATCAAAAGAACCCTAAATCAGATTTTCCTTTTCCTTTTATCTTTTTTAACATACCAGAATCCTAACCCTAGCCTTCTCCCATCAAGAATCATGTCTCAAATCAAGCTCCTAAAGCTTCTCCTCCTTCATCAAGGTCATCCCCAAGGCAATCAATGGCTGCCCCAATTCATTCAATAGCAACTCAAAGGTCTTCCTTAAAGGTAACTCCTTCTGTTAACAGTGTTAAATACTATGAGCTTTTGGAAAGAAGATTTTGTCCAACTTATAGTCTAGACTTGAAAACTTTGAAAACTATTGGGCTGGAAAATCAAGTCAGAAAATATGTAGGCAATGTTTATTGGGATACAATGACTAGTATAAATCTTGGGATGGTTAAGGGTTTGACTTTACAATTCCTTGAAAGTTTAGAGGTGGAAATTGATTTCTTACTAAGGCAGGTGGTCACAATGTTGCACTTTAACATATTTCATAGGGCTTTTGAACTTTCTATCTTTGATTTAGATAGGATTTTTGGATTCTCAGATGAGGGGAAGAATTGTATTCCAGATGAATGGAAAGAGCAAGAGGTGTGGGACCAATTGACAATAAATGGGGGGGATTTATAACCCAAAAACCTCCAAAGCGATTCACCTTAAAGAACCAGCTTTCCGATACTTACACCATTACATGAGTAGGATAATTTTTTGTAAAGGAGAACAAAAGGACATTGTGCTAAGGAATGAATTGTTCTTCTTATGCTGTAAGAAAAATAATGTGGAAGTCAATAGTGGCTATTGGTTAGCAGCACACTTGCATTATGTGGCAAATAATGACAATGGTCCTATTTATATTTGAGCGTTTGTGACAAGAATTGCTATGTGGTTGACCAAGTATCACCCTAAACCTGATGACCTTAGAGTGATTGTGCCACTAAAGCTTGATTTAACAATACTGGAAAAATTGAGAGTGATTCAAAAGAAGGGATCGATGAATTTGTAATCTTGGGGTACAATGAAGATGAGGAGGTTAAGAAGGATGAAAGAGAAAGAAAAAGAATACGGATACAGGCTGAAGGACAAGCTTATAAAGTTTTAGAGGACATTTCAGGGCTAGTGATGAATGAGGACTTAATGTTGAAGCTTCAAGCATTAGAGGTCAACATGGAAAAGAAATTCAGAGAAGTATTGGAGAAGCAGGAAGTCCTTCTTGCCAACTTCCTCCATGCTTTGATGCCACCTTCCACCGTACTTTGATGTCATCAACTCCATAGTAGTAGTTGGGCTACTGTTCTATCTTTTATATCTATCTCTATTAGAACTACTTTTATTTCTTTTATTTTAGAACTTAAAATTAAGTATAGGATGATGTTATTTAGTATTTTGTTATTTTGGATATTTGATCTATTTTGTTATTGCTAATCTTTACTTACTTAACCATGTGTGTTGTTTTTATGAGCGCAAGTCGACAAGTGATCAAATTCAATTGGATTTTGACTAAATTAATTTTAAGGGAGTTTCCTTACCTTAATTCTCTTTTCATTTATATATCACATTGAGGACAATGTGATAATTAAGTATGGGGGAGGGTTTGGTTGTTGATAATTGGTTGGTGATTAAATGTTTTCTAGTTTTTGTTCAAATTTTTCAAATTTTGTGGCCTAAGTATATTTTAATTCATTCGATTCTTTAAATTGTTTGAAATTTTTGTGAATAAGATTGCATGATAATTTAGGCTTCTTTTGAACTTGTGGTATAGTTATGTTTGAATAACTTAAATCTTTAGGTTTCAATTTTGTAAATTCTCATTATAAGTTATAATTATCTTGAAGGTGGAATATGAGCCTTAATGTGAGGTTATTTGAGCCTTTTTTTTTTTTTATTGAATTCACCTGTTGTTAATCTCTTATTTCTTGTTGAGTGTTTGTCATGGCATGTGTTCTTCTAGAATTTGCATGATTTTCTTGTCGAGATTACATAAATATAGTATTAAATCATGAAAATGAAAAAGGCATCTTACGTATACCCTTTTATCTTAAATAGCCCTCCCAAAATTTTTCATTAGTGAGCCCTTTTAAGCCTAAGTTATTCTTTTCTTGTTAAACCCGCAAATATTGCATTTAAACCTTAAATTAAAATTTTCCTATCCTTTTCTAGGTTCAAGAGCATATTTGATATTGAGGGTGGGAAATATCAATGGAAAATTAGGATATGTGATTATTTGGGTACTTAATGTAATGTGTCTTTATTTTGAGTAATGTAATGAGTAGTGCATAAAAGAAAAAAGAAAAGAGAAAATGTGCATGAAAGAATAAAAGAAGAGGAAAATAAAAAAAATGTATGAAAAAGAAAATGAATTAACTACAATGAAATACATGTTAATAATTTATTTTATGAAAGACAATTAATTTTGGAGTATTTTCATTTCTTAAGTTGGAAATTTATTTGCTTCTTATTGAATATGCTCTTAAATTTTAGGAGTAACCTAAAATTCCCTTCTTCATACTGTGAGGCCTCGCCCGAGCACCGGTCCAATCCGCTAGAAGGGATCGAAATGCTCATTCGGGTCTGGTCTCACGATGGAACCCTCGAGTTCGGATTGGTTGATCTTTGAAAATGCGTTTGGGAGTCGCCACCTTAATTTTATTTTATTTGGGAAAAGTTAAGGAAAAAACCCATTTAATGACTCCAATTTATTGTCCAATGAAAAAGTACACTAGCCTCAATTACCAAAGAGGATTCGGGGACTAGGTTTTTGGTTTATTTTAATTTAAAAATAAGTTTGGCAAATTTAATATACAATGACTTTAAATGATTTCATGAACATTAAATAAATGAACAATTATGAATGAATTAAAGCAATAAAGTAAATGAAAGCAATAAAGAAATTAAAGCAAATATTAACTTTACAAAATAAACCAAAATAGGAGATACTTTCTCTAGCCCTTATGGGATTCTAGGAAAGCAACACATTCCCCAAATTAAATCCAATAATAAAAGTAATTAAAGAAAGAATTCAAATAATCAAAAAGTAATTAAAGAATGAAAAGAAAGAAAACACAAAATAAACAAAATAAAGTGAAAGAGAGAGAGAATCTATTTTAGTTGGATTTGATGCTTTTTCAGACAAGCATGCCTACGTATCCCTTTAAATGGGAATCAAAATCCACGTAGTTCGCCTTCTTGT
Source organism: Vernicia montana (assembly GCA_949750685.1). NCBI lineage: Eukaryota > Viridiplantae > Streptophyta > Magnoliopsida > Malpighiales > Euphorbiaceae > Vernicia > Vernicia montana. The sequence goes on along the minus strand of CATKHJ010361712.1, from coordinate 152 downwards.
GAAGGGGAATCTGTTTTAGTCTGAACCTTTTATCATGTTTCAGTTCATTGATTAAAGGTTGGTTGGTTGATTTTATTCAAGCAAGTTGATTACCAAGTTGTTTAATTAGGTCAGTCTCTAATTAACAAATAAAAGGGTATCAGATCAAGTTA
>CATKHJ010361703.1:0-12071 GCA_949750685.1 Vernicia montana | reverse complement strand
TTTATAAAAAAAAATTCTTATATAAAATATTAAAATATTATTATATTTTATGTAATATAATTATTTTGATTTATTTTTTATACATAATTGCAGAGAAAAATTATTTACTCATTACAATTTATTATTAATTTATTAAAATTACATAAGAAAATTATATAAATGTAAAAACTTTCATCTGCTTTAATTAATTTATTATATTTAATTACTTTTAATTTTTTAAAAAATATTTTTTTATATCAATATAAAGCACAAGTAATGACTCACTAGATACATTATATTTTTTTAATGTTTGTTTAATGAAATATAGAGGGAGAGTTTTACATGTATCATTTTGAAAATGTCAAGGGTCTAATGGGATCAAAAAAAAAAATTAAGAGCTCACTTGAACATCAGTCCAAATGAGATGTTCCTATTTGTACCTTTGGCTTTTTTTAATATGGATATAAACTTAGATGCTATTTTTTTTAGTCAATTAACGGGTCAATTTATGTGTCAATCAAGAATAAGTCTCATCTTCAAATGAATCTAAAGGCATATCCCTCACATAATCTATACATTTAAGAATTATCTCTTAAGTATGAAGGAAGAAGCTAAGATTTTTAATTAAGGGGGATAAAATTCTCATCTGTGTGCTTGTGTGTAGCCGTATATATAAATATTGACGCTAATTAAATGTATTTTAATATTATAAATCAAATTATAAAAAATTCTTTTCCCTCAAATTTTTATTTGTTTCCCCATATATAAATGTCTAGCAATTTATATAAAAATCTTATTAAGTGAAACAAATTTAATATACAATTTGTACAAAAATAATATTTCCATGTGAATTCTAATTGAAATGATTCAATCTTGAATCTAAATTTTTTTTTTAGAAAATTAGTTATATAAAAATTGACAGTCATATGCAAACTATGTATTAAAATAAAGCAAATATAGCACTAATTTCAGAAAAAATATAGAAATTAAGATTCTTATTGAAATTCTTAAGCTTTTCAAAGTTTTAATAATAACATTTTAAAATGTGTAGTTTAAATTATAATTATCTCATACCTTAAAATTTATTTTATAACTAACAATTAATTTTGTTATGAAGGTCCAATTAATATAATAGTTAGAGATTTCAAATACATAATACATATTATCAAATCCAAATTTGATCATATAATAAAATCATAACAATAAATACTTTTATGAATGACTTTACTAAAAAATAAACATGAAAAAGTGATATTAAACATGAAAAAATAAAAATGATTGAATTAATTGTTTGATTTTCATAATAATTGTGGTGGAATTCATTAAAATTCTATTTTTGTAAAGTAAAAGAGAAGGGGTAAAATTTTTTATCCTTAAAAAAGACAAAACAATTATAATTAGATTACAAGTTAAAATCTTCAAACTAAGTGGTAGTATTTTTTTCAACGAAAAACTTAGGCAGCACACTTGTGGCTACCAACGGAACGGTTCTATTGCACTCAGCACTGTAGTAAGGTCTTGTTAGACCTTGTCATATTTTTTATGTATTTTTTTATTGGTTTGATGTGATTCATTGATTTTATGTAATTTTTTTATTTAATTTATATAATTTTATATGTATTTTATATAATTATAATTTATAACCATTCAAATAAGACCCTAATGTTCATTAAATATCGTTAGGATCTTATTTGAATGGTTCTGAATTTTGATTACATAAAATTGATATAAAATTACATAAAGCAAATAATAAAAATTACATTAAATAAATGAATGTCATTAAATAAATGAAAAAAAAAAATACATAAAATATGAAAGTAAAATTTATTAATATATTTTTTAATAGTTACATTGCATAATTATTTTTCATTAAATTTTTTTTAAATTATAATAAAACAATTAACACTTGATTAGACTTATTATTTATCAAACTCTTTGATCTAATTATTGGAAGTCAAATATTTATTAGCTTATCACAGTAAGTAAATCAAATCAAATATTTCCTATTTTTAAGGGAACATTTTAGTGATAAAAACTCATATTTCCATAAAGAAATTTGGAGTTTGATTCAGAAAATAAAGAGTTATCCCTTTTATATAAATCATTATTTAAAATTTTGATTAAAAAATAAAAAATAAAATACTTGCTCATAGTAATTTAAAATTAAAAAAAAAAAAAAAATGGGAGAGAATGAGAAATGGTAAGGTGCCATGTAGTTAAGCTTGACAAGCCAATAACCAACTGGCCAAGGGGAGAGAGAGAGAGAGAGAGAGAGGGCGGCAGTTGAAACCGTTGAATGTACAATATAATGTTATTGTTAAATAAGAAACCAACTTGAAACAGTCAATGTTTCATGTAAAATACATCTTTCTAACATTCCATAAACACTCTCTCTCTCTCTCGTTTGTCATCTTCCTTTTGTCACTCTTCAAGTTCTGCTCTTTCCCTTGTTGCCTATTGTAATGTCCCTCCACATTTCTCCTTCACTTTTTCTTAATTTCTCTTTTTGTTTTTTCCTTTGTTTTGCAGTCCATAATTATAGACAATATACCTTTTTTCATGGCTTTTCCTTACCAAGCATCTCTCTTATTTTTTCCTTTTTGCCTCTGAATATTCCTCAACATTCCCATTTCTCTGTAATCATCGCAAAACAACTCCAACCCAGAAATTATTTCTTGAAACTAATGTCATTTGTATGAATTTCGATTGTCAAAAGTAGCTTCAAAGTAATAAAAATTTTCATTTCAATATGGGTATTATAAGGCATCATGATATGTGTTTGATCAAAGGATTGAGCTTAAAAATGCTCACGTCAATTTCCATATTTACTTGTAGTTTATAAAGCTGTAGTTTCTACATAACATTCTAGTTCTGCATCTTTTTCTAAATTGACTCTGAATTATTGATTGATTGTTAATAAACTAACAATGCTATGCAATGTTCTTAACTTTGTGAATATAGGATTAGTTATCAAATTCTGGATAGTTTGTTCTTGTGTCTTGTTTCTAACTCAGCAGAATTAATTTGATAATAGTTATTGTTGATTCTTGGATCTTTATGTGCTTGAGTTTGGATTTTAGATTCTCAATACTTTCTTTGATTTACACTTGAAGGTGAGGAGAATCTGTTATCGGCAGAAATGGCATCATCTTTGGAGGAGCTTCTTGCAAAAGAAGGGTTTAGAGGGAGAAGATCAGGGATGACATCAAGAGCTTCATTCCGAGCAGAAGCTGTAATTAAGTCTCGAGACAAACCAAAGAGAGACTCTCCATTAGGTCTGTCGGTCCATAGAATTAAGACTGAAAGGACAAGATCTGATGATGTATCTAGATACATTTTGAGTGGTGAATTTGCAAGAAGTGATAGTAGTTCAAGCAGGAGACCAAGGGATAATCTGGTTTCAAGAGAAAAAGTAGATGGAAGATCAAAGAAAGAAACATGGGAAAGACTTGGCCACCGAGTTTCAAATGATGTGGAGAACATTAAGAGACTCAATTCAGATGATACTGAGGAAAGTGAAATAACTGAGATTGCTGTGGAAGAAGATGAGAGAGTTAAGGATATATATTCTGATAAAGCATATAACTCAGAGAGGGCTGAAAAATCTTCTGAAGGAAATGGGGAAAAGCAGAGGTACATAGAGAGGAAAGGGAACAGTATAAAAGTAGATATGAGGCAGAGTAGAAACTCTAACAAAGATTTGCTAAAATATTCAATGTTTGGGAATGGAAATAGGAAAAGCATGAAACAGCCTGATCCATCATATGACAGTTCTATTAGAAGTTCCAAGAATGCCAAGAACTTTGAAGACCGGGGACCAAAGCGAGAGAATGCTTCACTTCCATTTTCCAAACTTGCCCTTGATGAAGTTGCTGTCAAGGCCATGGTCTCCATCTTAAATTGTTACATCAAGCGTTTCCTCAAAGTCGAGGAATTCCGAATCATGCTTCATAACAGTTGTTTCTCTTCCCTTAATTTTATTGAAGAAGGCCAAGATATTAAGAGCCAAGTCATTACCAATCTTGAACAAGCAATTGAGGTAGTGGAAAAGGCTACTGAAGAGGCTGCAAGTGCAAAGGATTTGAAAAAAGCTTCACTGCAGCTGAGCATGATTGCAAATTTGAACTCAAATGATTTGAAAGATGGATATACATCAGGAATTCCAAATTCCAGGTTGTCAGCTTGTGCTCATCTTTACCTCAGTGTGATATATAAGCTACAGAAGAAGGATAGGATTTCAGCTAAATATCTTTTGCAAGTATTTTGTGATTCTCCTTTTTCTGCACGAACACTTTTGTTGCCTGAACTTTGGGACTATCTATTCTTTCCACATCTTTCACATTTGAAGGTGTGGTACAATCAGGAAGCTGATTCTCTGCTGAACACACCGAGCAAGATAAGGAACCTTAAGCTTCTTGACAAAGTTTATAATGAAATTCTAGATTCTGGTACTTACCAGTTTGCAGTTTACTACAAGGATTGGCTCACTGAGGGGGTTGAAGCTCCTTCTCTTCCTTCTATACATATCCCCACCATGTCAGTTCAGGAAGTTCACCAGGAAGATTCACAGGATCATTCTTCAGGTCTAAGTAGACCTTCTGATCCCTTCTCACCTCAGCCAATGGTTAGTAAGAAGCTATATGAAACTGTTTTTGGTCATTTGAGTAAGCCTGGAATTTACGAGGCTGAAGAGGATGGCCAGGCAGATAACTTCGATAATGATCCAACAACTTCTGATAGTTCTTCTGTTGAAGTCAATCAAGCATTAATATACTGTTCTGAAATTGTTAAATATTCTTCAAAGAATGCACAAGATAACACAATCCTTACTGTAAGTAACTTCATGTTTGTCAGTTATCTTATATTCTCTGGCTATATATCATTTACTACCATATATGCTCCTATGCTACTTGCAATCTAGACCATTTAGTATGTATATCAGATAACTTAGTTGATACCTTCTAGTGATTATAGGGATTTTACTATATAGGAAAGGTGCCTCTAGGTGCCATGTAACTTTAAATGCATTACTCGTCCCTCTCTCTCCCTCAGTGTCTCTCTCAAATGAATTAATCTATTCTCTCAACAATTAACATATCTGCAGGATCATGGACTCTTATCAGCATCTAAGCAAGAATGGAAGTTGGTTAAAGTGAGTGTTTCTCCGGAAACTGATGTCAATGATGAACTTGGTAACTCAAATAGGCCGGAAGAACCTGCAGGAGATGGCCATATACTAAATGCATATCCAAATGCAAAAGAAAATGAATTCATCCTCAAGAACATGGCAAAATCTGTTTTCGAACTGCAAAAAACCAAAGATTCTGGTGACCTAACTGTTTCTGCGCTTTCACACTGCAGTGAGGTACCTTGTTTCTGTTCACAGAAAATGTACTAAATTCTCTACTTTGTTTTTCATTTAAAATTGTTCCTGTTATTTGTCTCTGACAGTCTCTTCTGTCATCTTTTCCAACTGCAGCCTATCGAAGTATTGGCTTGTTATGAAGGTGAGTTAAAGGAAACATGTTAAGAGTAATTCTCCCTTTATATTGATTTTTGGATTCACTGTAATGCTGCATTCTCTCAATGCAGAATCAGATGGAACTTACGAATATTTTGATAAAAGATCCTTTCTTGCAAGCGTACCCCAGGACTTCTTTTGCCCCCTCACCGGAAAACTATTTGAGAATCCAGTGACCCTGGAGACTGGACAAACCTTTGAGCAAGAAGCTATCAGGGAATGGTTTAACGAGGGAAACAGAACATGTCCTGTAACAGGAAAAACTTTAGAATGTCCAACTGTGCCGTTTACCAATTTTATTTTGAAGCGTGTTATTGACAGTTGGAAATTGGAGCATTGTAGTTATTTATTGGCTCTTGCCTCTCAAATACTCAGATATTCAGGGAAACATCAGTCAAGACAAACGGATGAAACAGCAATATTTATATTAGAGCAGCTTCTTACTACTTTCAGTAGGGAGGAAAGATTAGCAAATGCCAAACACCTTGTCTCTCTTGGAGGCTTGGAATTTCTTGTTAAAAGGATTACATTTGGAAATTTGGAAGAGAAAATGCGTGTGGCTGCACTCATATCCTGTTGTATTGAAGCAGATGCAGGTTGCAGAAACCAGATAGTTAGAAAAATTGATAAACAGTGTCTCTTAGAGCTACTCCACAGCAAGAATCCCAAGTCTAGAAGAAATGCTATCTTTCTACTGACTGAATTACTTTGTCGAAGCAGGTCTGTATTTTTTTTTTCCCTTGTAATGATTGTTACCTGAGTTGTTTTGTCTGCTTCCTTGGCTGTTTTGTGCAGCTCATTGGACTTTGGCATTTAGAAAATCAACTAGGGAAGTGTTGAAATGACTTTGGCAACAATTTCTTCTCATCTTTTTCTTTTTACAATAAATGTTTTCTGCTTTTCTGCATGTAAGCACACACGGCTGCATATGCATGTATCTTTGTGCTTGAATTTCTCTGTATGTCTGTGTATGATTGTTTGCTTAGGGGACCAAACATTTTTAATTAATGACTATTTTTACTTAAAGACTTGGTCAAGGAGAGAGTGAAAGAGTTTGATGATACACAGCCAAAACCAGTGGATTTTCTGGTATAGACGATTGAGTAAATCCAGGCTACATGAGTTAATATATTGAAAGGTAAAATAAAGATGATATGAGGAGAAGTTGTCAATAAGAATTTTTTTTTATCAGTAGACTTGCTGAAAATATTGTCATACTAATTATTCAATAAAATACATTTAGCATACATTTTTTAAATTCAACAAACACAATGCCATTTGGCATTTGCATGAGACAATGGACCAAGTGAGGCCAAGTTGTGGGCCTTAAGATTCTTAAAAGTGACATGAAAAGAACATACAAACACAATTTATAACTCCAAAAAATTTATTAGCTAAGTTGAATCCCTCAGAAATATCTATCAATTCCAAGAGTTGTTCTTGGAGAAAAATTGAATTGGCCAATATGAAATATTGATGTTTATGGTCTCCCTTCCACTTGTTTATGAGGTCACTATTAGAATAAAATTTTTTTGAATTCAATATCTTGGAGGCTTTCTTCTGTTAATAATATTAGATTAATAGAACATTAGAAGAGAATAACAGGCTGTGAATGGCTGTTGCTTTGGATCTACTTTTTGCTGTTTTGGTACATCAGAAATTTTTGAAGGGGAAGGTGTTGCCATAGTTTAAACTCCTAACCTCTTGCACTGCGAGGGAGACACTTGATTGCTAGGCTACTAGTCCGAGGTCTCTCTTTAAACTATTTTCACTACGTGGAATTTGAGGCAGAATTATGTACATATCCTAACCTATCTGCTCCTTTAGTTTATAACTTTAGTTTCAAGCACACACATACAAGAAGGATAAAACAACTCCCTCCCTCCCCTCTTTTTCTTTTACTTTATGTTTTTCTGGTAATAAATTTGAGTAGCCCTCTGAAATATCTGTTATATCAAAAATCATAAAGCAATCACATTTTCATGAACAATGTTTTCTGTCTGTGGTTCTCATATTACAGGAGGAAGGATGTTAAATTGTTTTTAAGTGACATAGAGAATGAGGAAATAATGAATACAATGCACATCTTGTTAATGTATCTTCAAAATTCTCCACCTGAGCAAAGGCCCTGGGTTGCTGTACTGCTTTTGCACCTAGATCTTCTGGTATGCTCGCTGAGCAGAAATTTGAAAATTCAAGTGTAAATTTAGTTTCTCCAATTTAAGATACAATCTAACAAACAACGCAAAGTTTGGGGTAAATTTGATCATTAGGCCTTTCTGAGATGTTCATATGTTCCAGGTTGAACCTCAGAAGTTCAGCATATACAGGGAGGAAGCTGTTGATGCCATTGCACTGTCCCTAGAAGACAGTCTAACTGATGAGAAAATCCGAGAAAAATCTTGTGGAGCCCTCCTTGCCTTGGGAGGACGTTTTTCTTCTTCTGGGAAGTCATTGACAGAAAGTTGGATACTAAAGCAAGCAGGGTTTAACAATAATTATGAAACAAATTCTGAAGAACATGATTTAATACTAGATGAGTCGGTACGTTTGATCAATATGTTCCATTCTGCGTTAATTGAAAAGTGCTTCAGGAGTGAAGTTGCTTTGTTCATAAACACAATATATTGTTAGAAATATATTTTGAAGCTTGAATCGAACATGAATCTATTGCTCATGTCATATATGCACTTAACATTAGGCTATGTCTTAGTGTGCCAAAGCTTGCAGTTTTAAACATTATGAAACATGCATATTTAAGTTTTGAATGATTTTATATATATACAGTATTACAGTTCAATCACTGCAATCATTTATCTGAAATTTTGATATTATAAAATATATAGGAAGACGAAGAAGAGAGTATCGATGAATGGCAAAGGAACTTGTCCACATCATTACCTGGCAATGGAAAGAGATCATTCTTAGAAACCATTTCAAAGTGCTTAGCTTCTGGAAACTTAGATTTAGTGAAGGCATGTCTAATCACTATTGCATGGTTGAGCTGTGCACTTTCTGCACTGTCTGATGCTGAGTTCCACCTCTCTGCCTTCTCTGCCTTCATCTCTAGGCTTAAAGAAAGCTTGGAAAATGAAAAGATTGAGCACCAGGTCCTTGCTTCGATGTCACTACTAAATTTCAGTAAGATTCCAGGTTAGCAAATTTTTCTTATAACAACACAACATATTTGCAGAGGAAAAACCTATTACAAAATCTCTGAATTTTTTGAGTTTTGTTTATTGAGCTTCTATTCTTCAATTTAATGTGCCATTCACCACAGCGCTTTCCAATTTAAGGACATTAAACAAAGGGAAAAATGAGAAATTTGTTAATGGTAATTTAGAAAACATTAGGAGTCCATCTTGATAGTTGTTTATTTAAAATGAATGAATATTTAAATTTGTATTTCAAGTGTAAAATTATACAAAAATCAACCTTATTATAAATCCAAATACTCATTTATTTATTTGGCAAAAAAAAAAAATACTTATTTATTTCAAAGTTTATATTACTTGGTAATAGACATGTTCATGGGCTTGGGTACCTGTCTGATCCGTTCAAGCCCGCTAAAAAAAATTTGGGTTTGGACATATATTTTTTTTTGTTAGGCCTGCCCAAACTCGAAAAAGCCAGCCTATTTTTTAGGCGAGTTTAGAAATATTATTTTTTTGAGGTTCGCCCGAAGATTTTACATGTAAAAATTAAATATACTTTAATGCGGGCCGGACTTGGTAAAAAAACAAGCCTGCATGGCCGGGTCGGGCTTAGACTTAAACTTGAAAAATCAAGCCCGAATCCGGCCCGGCCTGCATTTTGAACAGTTATACTTGATAGACAAAACTTGAAAAATTGAGGGATCAAAAAATGTTTTTTTCTTTTCTATAGGCCTAATGACAAAAAAAAACTCAAAAACTCAAACCTTTTTTAAAAAGTTATTGAATCCAAACCTTTTAAAATAGACTATTTTACCCTAATTTTGAAAGTAATTTAATATGACCGAGAAGAGATTTTTTTTTTTTTTTTTGAATCATGATCGAGAAGAGATTGATGAAGAGTTATTATAAAATTGAATTTAATGATGAGTGGTTAGAAAAAGTGATATATATATAATGGGTTAATTTCTATTTCAAATCTAATCACATAAGTATAATTACAATTAAAATCGTTAAATCATGATAAAAAAGTCTATTTTGAAATGTGATTTTTCAAAAAGGTTTGAATTATTTTGTACCTTTTTCTATATTAAAAAGTCTTTAGTATATAGAAATAGAACTCAGAAAATATATGAAGAATATAGACTTAATGTATATAAAACCTGGGAAGGTTTTTTTTTAAAAAAAAACTTGGCAAGTTAAGGGGTTCAAAAATGGGTTTTGCCTATACATACATACATATATAATGAGCGTAACAATAAAATTTTCAAAACTTTAGGATTTCTTTTGAGCATGAATTTCTCAGTAAATACATCAACTTGTATGGTGCAGAATGCAGGGTTTTGTTAATGACAATAGCAGAAGAGATAGCAGTTCCATTACGAAGCCTTGTTGAAGTAACATGGACTGCCAAACAATTATATGCCATCATTTCTGAAGAATATATTTAGGTTTCATTTGGAAAAACTCATTTGAAAAAATTCAATTCTATTAATAGAATTGAATTGAATTTTTATGAAAGAATCATTCCAAAAAACTGTATATATAGATCATAAATTCAATTTGTTTTATTTTCTTAGTTATCTATATTTATTTAACAATAACTAATAATATTTGATAATATATATTTATATAATTTGACGATAAATCAAATCTTAATTAAGGTTCTGTTTGTTTTGCGTAAAATATTTTCCTGAAAAACATTTTTTGTATTTTCTGACGTTTGAAACGTTTTGGAAAATTAATCAACGAAAAATATTTTCGTAATCAATGGAAAACTAAACTTTTTTTTAAGAAAAATGACTTCCTCTTTTCAAAATGAAAAATCATTTTTCATATTTTGACAAACTCATTATAATGAAAGAAAAATATGTAAATATAAATTTATTAATTCGTCAATCACCGATATTCATTACCGACGACTATTGATGACCAACGTTAGCCGCCGCCAACCACCAAATTTATTATTTTTATATATTTTTTTTCTCATACTTAACAATAAAATTTTAAAATTACGAAATTATTATAAGTTTAAATATGTTATAGTCTTATAAATTGAAACTTTTAATATTTTTTAAATATTTTTAATATTGTAACTAAACAACAGAAAATTAATTCTTGGAAAAATATTTTTTTAGAAAATATTTTTTTTGGAAAATATTTTCCAAAAATAAGTTATTTTCCACGAAACAAACGGAGATTAAATTTTTGTAAAATGATATAATTTCTATTTACTTTACAATCATTTTTTTTATACTAAAAGATTTAAATTTTATAAATTATCTCATTTCAAATATGAAAATTAATAAAATATAATTCATTTAAATTGAATTCTTACAAAATGTGGTTTCCAAAACATGGACCCAGTTTACAAGTATTCAATTACTTCTAATTCTTCCAAAGCCATTTGATGAGTCATAAAATCATCCGATACTATTGATAAAGGGGCCGGCTAGGGGGTAGGACCTGTGAACAGAGAAAAACATGATCAATGGCTCCCGGGGTTGACCCCCAGGAGAGCCTCCGATGCCCAAATCAGTGAGAGGGTTTTAGAGAGAGAGAGATAATTATGAGTTAGGATCCATCCTCTTTACCTTTTCATTACCTTTTATAGGGAAGGGTAGGGACCCCCTGGACGCGTGTCCTATGCCTATTTGAGGTCATTTTTGTCCCTCATCAGCCCCCCACTCCTTAGTCTGATCGAGTGTATCGAAGAGAAAACTAAGGGAGTAGTTCATTGCTTGTGATTCATCTGCATCGTAGATGAAATTGTCAATTTGACTGCACCTGGTAGCTTTGACATGAAGGTTGCTGGATGCTTGAATAAAGATGGTGAGCTGAAAAGCTCGATTCGAAGGCAGCTAGGTGCTTGATGAGGCGAGCTTAAGAGCTCGATCTGAAGGCATCTTGATGTCATGAACAGAGATGCAAACTGTATGATTGCCACATCATAATGTGGTCTTATGGTCTTCGATGCCACGATATGTGGACTTATAGATTCCATATAACTTCAAGTCTTTAAGTCTCCCATTTTTCATATAATATGCCTTCTTGAGGAAGGTCTTAGTAAATGACATGCTTAACTGAGAGGTTTGTGGACAGACTACTTCATCAGCCAAAGGCAGGTCTTTAGATGAAATACTTCATCAGTCGAAGGCTCAAATAAGGATAATATCATATTCCTCGTTGATCGAGGACCTTAGAGCTTCACTTGAGACTTTGGAGCTTCGCTAACCGATGTCTTCGCCTGATAGACTTCGTCATCAGAGGTCTTCGCCTGATAGACTTCATCATCAGAGGTCTTCGCCTGATAGGCTTCGCTGACTAGGCTTTAAACAATTAGCGAAGCCCCCATTTACTTGATAGAGTTCTTCGGATAGTATACCTCGTTGATCAAGGACTTAAATAATTTGCCCCAT
>CATKHJ010361664.1:0-16199 GCA_949750685.1 Vernicia montana | reverse complement strand
CACCAGTTCAAGCTTCTCAGTTCTCATACTATAAGACTCATTATCAGTATAATGAGGAGTAGCTCCATTCATGGCCTCCTCCACCTTCAACGTTCTGCAGCAAAAACACTTCCTCTCCATCACTTTCTGTAAGTATTCATCATCTCTCAATACTCTCAGTTTCCAATGTTTATCTCATTTTCTTACTTTCTCTCCTTTCAAGCACAAACCATTTCTTGTACGTGGAGCACATGCTAACAACACACAAACTTATAAGTTAACCGCCACAAACCATGAAAGTCCCACAAAAACCAAGAATTTAGGAATTAGAAAAGAAAATGGCTCTGGGTTTTCTTCTTCAAGTGCTGGAGGTAAAAGGGTAGGGAGAAAATCTATGAATAACGTTGTTAATTCAGTAGTGGAGGAAAAGATTGAAAAGAGGTTCACAAAAGATAGAAATACCAGACAGGACCTGGGTTTTAGAAAAAGAAGGGATATTGGCTCTCGGAATTATTCTACGAGGTATAAAGATGGAACTAAAGAGACAAAATCTTTGGAAACTAAAGACATTCGAGTTGTTAATGGTAAAATGGAGAAGAAAACGAAAAATGGAGGTGACAATCAGGTGAAAGAGGGGAAAATTGCAAAAGGGTCCAAAAGAGAGAAAGCTGATTCACCAGAAATACAATTCAGACTCAAGTTGGATATGTGCTCCAAGAGAGGAGATGTAATGGGCGCAATTCAATTATATGATTTAGCTCAGAGGGAAGGACTCAAGATGGGGCAGTACCATTTTACTGTACTTTTGTATCTTTGTTCCTCTGCTGCTGTAGGTGTTGTTCAACCAGCGAAAAGTGGGAGTGGTGGTCAAAATTTGAATAAATTAGAGGTGTCTAATGAAGATACTAGTGGAAGTGTGGTTGAGTTGAGTGAATTAAGAGATAAGAGTGGTAGGAGCATTGGTGCTACTCAATCAGACACTAGAGTTTCCAGTAATGGGCAGCAACAAACTGATACTGATAGTACTCAGTTTGATGATTTAGATAACACTTCCAATGAAAAGAACAACTTACCCCAGATTTCTAATGTAGATAGCAAGCCAAACACTCAACAATTGGATCAACTAAATTTTCCTAGAAAGGGTAATAATAGTGAAAACCACGATGATCATGAAATTCAAGTAAGTGAAGATATCAAAAAGTATGCACTTGAAAGGGGATTTGAGATCTATGAGAAGATGCGTATGGATAAGGTCCCAATGAATGAAGCAACATTGACTGCTGTGGCTAGGATGGCAATGTCAATGGGTGATGGTGATATGGCCTTTGATATGGTTAAGCAAATGAAGCCACTGGGATTAAATCCTAGATTGCGGTCCTATGGCCCTGCTTTGTATGCTTTTTGTAATAATGGAGATGTCAATAAAGCATTTGCTGTAGAAAAACACATGTTGGAGCATGGTGTCTATCCAGAAGAGCCCGAACTAGAGGCACTCTTAAGAGTAAGTATAGAAGCTGGTAAAGGTGATAAAGTTTATTATTTATTGCATAAATTGAGAACTAGTGTGAGAAAGGTCTCACCCTCTACTGCAAACTTAATTGTTAGATGGTTTAAGAGGAAGGCAGCTTCAAGAGTAGGGAAAACAAAATGGGACAAGAGAGTAATTAAAGAGGCAATTGAAAATGGGGGTGGAGGATGGCATGGGCATGGCTGGCTGGGTAAGGGAAAGTGGACCATTTCGTTCACATCTGTTGGACTTGATGCATTTTGTAAATCTTGTGGGGAGAAATTGGCCACCATTGACCTTGATCCTACAGAGACACAGAATTTTGCTGAATCAGTTGCTTCTATTGCCATAAAGAGAGATAAAGATTCAAGCTTTCAAAAGTTTCAAGTATGATATTTCATTAATATTGCTTGTAATATTGCAGGAAGATTAGATGAAGGAGAATCTAGTGATTTCTTTTCTCTTTTTGTATTTGCAGAAATGGCTAGACTATTATGGACCTTTTGAAGCAGTGATAGATGGAGCCAATGTGGGCCTTATGAGCCAGAATAGGTTCATTCCATCCAAGGTATATCATATGATGGCTTAAAGAACAAGATGTTCTAAAACTCAAATGAGTTTTTCCTTTATTCTTTCTTTTTTATGGTTTGGTATACTGGTTTCTTATGTGATGGGCTCCATAGATCAATGCCATAGCAAATGGATTACGCCAGAAGCTCCCTTCAAAAAGATGGCCACTTATTATTTTGCACAACAAGCGTGTCAGTGGACACAAGATGGGTGAACCAGTAGATAAGGCATTGATTGAAAAGTGGAGAAATGCTGATGCACTCTATGCAACGCCTACTGGATCAAATGATGATTGGTGAGAATTAAATAGACAGATTATATGTTTCCCAGGCAAACTTAATTGCATATTTTCCTCAACTTTCTGCTTTTTTGGCCAATTTTCTGTCATTTATTGAATTGATGTAATAGCATATGAAGTGCCATATAGGTAATAACCTATGTTTCAGGTACTGGTTGTATGCAGCTATAAAGTTCAAGTGCTTAATTGTGACCAATGATGAGATGAGAGACCATACATTTCAACTTCTAGGAAATGACTTCTTCCCTAAATGGAAAGAAAGGCATCAAGTGAGTAACAATCCTGAGGGGTCAAAACCTTTAAGTACCTTTTTCAGTTGTAAATGTCAACCTTGCATAATCTATATTTCTGCTTCAAAATCTGGCTGATATAAGTAGTTGGAATCAATACTGCTTGGAGCCAGTAATGCTTAATCTTCTTGTTCTTAAAAATATCTTATTTCTTCTTGTTGGAAGGTACATTTCAGTTTTTCTGACGCTGGCCCGATTTTTCACATGCCTCCTTGTTTCTCTGTAGTAATTCAGGTGAGAACTGATTATTTTTTGTGTTTAAACGACTGTGAGAACTGATCATTGCATGATTTACTTCCATTTTGATATAAATCGTAAAAGAATTTGAAAACTAGTTCTTATTTGTGAATGCTTGTAAATTTTATCTGTTAAAAGTTCATGAATCAGATATTCAGATGTGTGCTTTGGTGAAACGTTTAACAGGAATCAGAGAAAGGCCACTGGCATATTCCAATTGCAACAGACCATGATTATGAATCAGAAAGAGCATGGCTATGCATTACACGTGCTAATGCATCTGCGGCCAAGAAAGATTCTATCACCACCACACCTGAAGGTAATTATTAATTCAATCAAATGCTTGAGCTGGCAACATGAACCTTCTTGACCCGTAGATAACTATAGTTTACTGAGTGGATGCATGACTGTTGTCCTTAAAATTAAAGCATTTTTATGTAGCATAATTTTGAATGAAACATATGACAACAGCCATTACAATTGAAGCCATTTCACTCCGGAATGTCTAAATACCACAAGGAATGTAGGCTATACTTTGGATAACTGTTTTTCAGTAGCAGTCCTCTATATAGCCGAAGAGAAAAGCACAAATACTGTGGCGCTGGAGACAGAGGTCTCTAGTTTTTTTCTTTCCATGAAGATGAAATTCATTGGGCTCTTTATGCTGTCTCTTTCCCCAATCCAGGGTTTTCTCTTTCTTGACCTCATTTTAAGGTTCTTTAACTATGTTGGTATTTGAGTGCCTCCATACCTATCCATGTCATTTTCATTGGGCTCGGTTGCTTGGAGATTTTCATGAAGCTGTTTAGGTTGTTCGCTAGAGGCATCAATGATGATATATTTATTTTCCTTTGCATGCCAGTTTTTCTGTATTGCTTGCCACTTCATTTTATTTAATTTGGATGGTTGAACTCATTTAACCCTGTGGGTATTAACCCTGAAACATTGGCATGTGTACATGTCATTATGTTTATTTTTATTTCACTATCTTTTATTCTAAGCTTAACATTTTCCTTAGAAACAATCAACCACACCTCTTCAGGCTTTTCTTAAATTTTAATACTTTTACGACTCATCTGCATGATCATGACTAACAGAATATATTGATGCTTCATGCATTTAACATAGGATAAATTTTCTATTATTCATTTGCACTTCCTTTTTCTTCTTTATGGTTGTCTTAAAGCTGGAAGCCTACTTAATTTCATATTTGATTAAAAGCATCCTCTGACATTCTGAGTTCACTTCTATTAAATAGATTCACAGTCGGTTGACCATAACAACAGGCAAGCTAGGTTGACTATGCAAAGTAGAGTCAAGGTAAAGCAAGACAAGTTGAATCCTGGCAGTCATGAAGATTTGCAGAACTCACCTCAGGAAGTCTACAAGAAGCTCAGAAAGATTCTGTCGGCATCTGGATTCACAGATCATTACACACTCCTATCAGAAATTGAGGAAGCGGAGAAGCTTGGTGACTGTGTAATTGACTTCCAGATATGAAGTTAATGGTTTATTATTCAGGACTTCAAATGAAACAAACACCTGAAAAGTGAACTTGGAATTAGAATATCTTATATGATTGTGAAGCACCTGCAGCTGACCACGTTGTGGAAAATCGTTTATTGTCTTCTTCTGGCGGTGCTTTCCGGTTCCTCAAGTGCCTCGCCATTCAAAGGTTGATTATATTATTTAGTCCATTAATTTCTTGAATCACCCCTTGGAATTTCCCTAGCTGTTATGCATGTGCATGTAAAATGTATTCAGGGTGACGCATGCCTAACATACTAATTCTAGGTGCTTCATTGTAAATTATATGTTTCCAAGTTATATGTTCTGAAAATAATTATTTCTTTGTAGCATTCTTAAAAAGTAAAAACTCACTTCTGGGTATTTCTATGTTTTGCCTGTTATTTTGTGTTTTTCTCCTTCCTATATATAAAAGTTACTTTCTTTCATAGAAATCATGGGAAGACTTACTTCTCATGATTAACAAATAATGATGGAAAAAAAAAAAGACAATCTTGAAATTATCTCACTAATGACAAAAGTTACCACCATCCATGTTGCTTTTGTACCAAAATTAAGATAAATTATATCCAAAGTCCTTATAAAGAAGTTAGCCTCCATAGATTCTAAACAACTTACAAAAAATTTACAGATGTCATCTTCTAAGTTGAAAGGATCAGTCTCATGATAAAGTGCGAGCCACTGGATCATCCTGTCAGTCAGTGACAGCACTTTCTAAAAAAGACAAGTAAAAAAAGAAACATTAGATCACGGGGCTGCAACGAAGCTTTGTCATTTTTTGCATCTTTTGTATGTGCTGTAAAGAATCTCTCTTTAATGCTTTTTGATTGTTTGTCACTCATCATGACACCTAATCCAATTAGCCAAACACAGAAAAAATTTCAGTTGGTTGAAATTTAGCAGGTTCGTGTCAGTAAATGAATTGACTTATTTATAATATTGCTTAAATAAATCGTGTAACAAGTTGATCCATTAACCCGCAACAATCCATTTAATTTTACGTGTCGTGTTAGATCGTGTTAAGCTGATTCAATTCATTTATAATCCGTATAATTTTTAATAATATTAAGGGTTAAAATAGTCATTTATATTGCATTGGAATAGTCAAATAAAATAAATAAATAAATAAAATGACAAAAAAATTAAAGATAAACAAAATCTTATTTAAATTTATTTGATAGTGCTTGCTTGAATATTTGAAAAATATATAAAATATGAAATTTTTAATAAATTTACAATTTTAATAATGATTTGATTTATAGATAATATTACAGTTAATTTTTGTAACAAATATATTACATTTTTCAGATTATAAATATCATACATATTAAATGAGTTGTGTCGGATTCATGACTCATATGCGACTCAATTAAATAAATGGATTACACGTGTCATGTTTATATAATCCATTTAATTTTCATATCGTATTAGGGTGACACGATTAATAAATGGATTGTGTTCGTGTTGACCATAATTATATGTCATCTGAGTAGATCAACCCGATATGAAAACGACCCGTAAACACATTTTAACACCCTAGTCACTACTGTCACTACTGTTTACTCACTACTCCATAATGGGAATATCACGAGCCAGCCTCCAGTTACCCAGACTCTTCTTTTCTGTCTCACTGTCTCTACACAGACAAAACAGTACCCAGTCTACCACTAGTTTAAAAATTAAGAGAAAACAAGAAAGATAATTAAGGTGTAAGGAGAGCTCAGATTATCTTTGCATTGTTTTTCATCTTTAGTTTTTATCTTCTTCAACGGTAATTTGAAAGCCAATCGAAAATTGTTTTTAAAAAAAAATGCAAATCTCCAAAACATCTGCCTGTAAAAACTCAGAATGTGAATCCGAAAACGTTATGAGATTCGACAAGTCCCTTCAAGTCTTTATCTTTACCCTTTGTTATTATGTTCTTGTTTCTTTGAACACTAACTAGTCTTTTCTTGTGACTCATTCAATTCATTTGTGTGTTCTTTCTGGTTTTGCAGGAACTTAGAGACTTGCGTTCGCAGCTGCATTATGCAGCAGATTACTGTGAAGCCACATTCTTGAATGCCAAAGAAAAGAAAATGTGAATCCCCTTTCTTGTATTAAATACATTTTCTGTCATCCTTGAAAAATGAAAATACTTCTTGGACTAATATTAGTATGACAAATATTATTTTACAGGGTTGTGGAAAACACAAAAGAATACTTGTGCAGAGCTGTAGTTTCTGTTGTTGATCATTTCGGATGTGTTTCTGCTAATCTAAATCAAAGCATTTCTAAGAATAATGAATTTTCTGAGGCTGAACTTAGAATTAATAGTCTAAAGCAAGTCAGTATTATCCATCTTAAAAACTTTTATTATGTATATATTGTAATCTATACCCTTATATTTTAGTAACAAATGAAATCGACTCATTTTCTTATAGAGACTTCTTTCGTGTGAACAATATGCTCAAAAGGTTGCTCTAACACGAGTAAGATGGAGTGCTAATTTGCCAAAATTTCACCGTCGCTACTTATCAACACGTAAATATTCTACATTTCACCATTTTTTTTCTTCTGTTTCTTTGTTGTTAATCTGCAGATTATTTTCCATTAATATGTGCTTGACAAGGTTCAAAATTTGTGTCTCTCTTATAACCAGCAGTCACAGGCGTTGAGATTGACAAGTCAAATGAAGATGTAATAAGGTGATTTTCATGAACTTTTCTAAACTAGACATATCCAATTTTATTTCTTTTATTAGTTTCATGGCAAACTTATAAGAACTATGAAATTAGATGTTGATGAAACCATTTTATCCTTTGCAGGAACCCAAATTCTCCAGCTTCTCCTAGTATCATAAATAAACCTGGATTTGAAGCAGAGGACTTGCCACTTTTCTTGTACACATACACTCCAAAACCTGTTTTGGCAAGAAATTCATCTACAAAAACTTCCATTGTGAAAGAAGATTCTGACTCGGCTTTAGGTAACATTTATTCAATCCCCATTAAATATATTTTAGCTTTCTAAGTATATTAAGACATCAATCTTCTAATTCTTTTGGTATAGTACTGCCTGTTCGTGATGGCCTCTCAATACTGTCTAGAACTCCAAATCCCACTTTTCATTTTCAGGTGAGTTGTTGAAAAAATGGGTTTTTTTTTTAAAAAAAAAAAAAAGAGAGAAAGAAAGAAATGTCGTAATAACCTCAGTTTTTAATTATTGATTTTCATGTTCTGGTGCAGCAAATTTCTCAGAAGCATGGACGCTACAGCTTTTTCAGAAAATCAACACAAAATAATGACATATTATCCCTGATTCGGCGAATTAAACGAATAACATGAATAATTCTGAAAATTCATGTATATTTTCTTTTAGTATTGAGTGATCTTTTGGATGATAATGATGATGCTTGTATTTGGAGATATATATATATATATATATATATATATATATATATATATTTATAGTATGTTGTACTGGTTCCAAGTGATGAGCATATTTATGCATTACTGTTGTTACAAACAGCATTTCTGCTGGTAATTGTTAGATTACACGATGAATTGATAATTGTATTAATAAATTGTGTATTTACAAAATTTGTTACAATGGTATTTATAGAGGAAAGAGTATATTAATGGAGCTGATTGGTGAAAAGTTGTTGAATTTGTTGGCTGTACACATAGAGGTGATTCCTGAAATTGACAATAGCTGAAAGGTAGGTGATATTTTTGTCTTTTTTTTTTCACACTAATAATAAATATAGACGTTTTTCTCTTAGATTGAGAATCTGAGATGATATAATTTGATCATGGTATTATTAGTTTCTTTTCATACTTTTATAATAGATTTGTTCATTTGTTGGGCTGATAAATTCGAGTCCAAATTTCTTACATTTTATTTAAAAACTTGACTCTCTCAAGTTCAATTATTCAAAATCTATTATTTTGTAAAAAGTTGATATTAAAAATATTAATATCGTAATCATAAAACGGAATTAATAAGCATATGATGTTGAAATTATTTATGATTGAATAGAAATTCTGTTATGTACAAATCTTTTTTTTTTTTGGCACCAAATGTACAAATGTAATTTATATTACTCATGATTAAAGTTTATGTACTGAAGTGATCAAGCCGGGGTTGAAGCCAAAGGAAAAAAAAAAATCTAATTTATATAGAAAATAAATAAAAATTGTACCGGGTGAGCCCAAATTTAGTTGTGGCCAGCTTTCGGCTCGGTATTCATAGGCAGCAGAAGTAGAAGTTAGGAACGTGCATGTAAAAGAGTCGGTTTGCCACTGAGTTTTAATATGCTTTAAAAATTGCGTTTTAATTTTCTATTTATTTTTAATAAATTATAATTTAAAAAAAAAAAAGTTAAAAATTATAATTAAAAAAAGTCAAAAAATAAATTAAATAAATTATAATTTAAAAAAAAGTTAAGAATTATAATTTGTTAAATCCAAAATTTTTCAAACACATTTTGGTAAAAGTTATGCACACAAAGTAAACCAAATGTTATAATGCCGCCCATAGTTGAATTGTTCAACCGTCGCTGGTCTCGAGTGTGGAGGTACCCACCGCCCATTGTTTTACCAAACCAAAAAAAAAAAAAAAGAAAAAAACTTTTTTTTTAATTTTTTTATTTTATATATCACATTTGTTTTTGAAAAAGAAAAAAAAAAAGCATCTTTAGGAGTAATATTCATTGATCAAGCTCTAAAGCTTCCTTCTTCATTTCAATCAAATGATGGATACTGATTCTGTGTTTTGCAACGTTGTTCGAGCTCCTGAAGATCCTATTCTTGGGGTATTCTCCTTCTTCTTCGTCTTCTTAACCACGCTTTTCATGTTTGTATTTTTTTTCTGATTGTGAAATTGCGATTTGTATTCGATTTTGATACACTGAACCGATCAAATCAAAGCTTGTTTGAGATTGAATGAGAATATGCAGATTGGACTTATTTTTAATTTTGATGCAGATTGGACTTATTTTTAATTTTTTTTTAATACATGAACAGGTTACTGTTGCATATAACAAAGATACCAGCCCTAATAAGTTGAATTTGGGAGTTGGTGCTTATCGAACTGAGGTAATTTTTCTCATATTTTACTTTCTTTAACAAAATATGAACAAGTTTTTAGGATTTTGATTGGAAAATTTTGTGGTTTTGATAGGAAGGGAAGCCTTTAGTTTTGAATGTAGTGAGGAAAGCAGAGCAGATTTTAGTAAACGACAAGTAATTTAATTCCTCAGTTCTTGTTTTTTTTTTTTCTTTTTGCCTGTCACTCACTATTTTTTGTAATTTTACTTGATGGGGTACTGTTATTTTCTTTGTTTTTAATGTATCTTCCAGGTCTCGAGTCAAAGAGTATCTTCCTATTGTTGGACTTGCTGAGTTTAATAAACTAAGTGCCAAACTTATCTTAGGAGCTGATAGGTACTTAATAGTTTCAATTCAGTCTCTATTGATCTTTGGACTTTGTAATGTGTAATCTTGAAGATCAAATTTTTTCAAATTTGTACTATTTTTTTTTTGCTTTTTTTTTTTTTTAATAGCTCTGCCATACAAGAGAATAGAGTGACTTCTGTGCAATGCTTGTCTGGTACTGGTTCTCTGAGGGTTGGCGGCGAGTTTCTTGCCAGGCATTACCACCAAGTGAGCGGCTTAGTTTTCATCTTACTTTGGCTTTATTAAGAACATAAGTAGTATTTGAAGTCTTGATTGTGACTCACTCATTTACCTTGTTTGGCAGCTGACAATATACATTCCGCAGCCAACATGGGGAAATCATATCAAAGTTTTCACTTTTGCAGGGTTATCTGTGAAGACTTACCGCTACTATGATCCAGCAACACGTGGGCTGGATTTCCATGGTTTGTGCACTCTGTTATTTGAAAACACACATTATTAACTTTATCATTTACTTTTCTTTAATTTATCTTACAATTTCCGTCTTATTGCTTCTACTAAATTATTTGTCATAATAACAATTAAACGTATGGTTGATATTACTTTTTTGGCACTCACATCTAGGCCATGGGTTATTTGTTTGTTAACTGAATTTTAATTAAATTTGTCTATGCTAGTGCCTGTGTGTGGTGAAATACTACTCAAAAGAATGAAATTTAAGTATACATGTGGCACACAGGTTTGCTAGAGGATCTTGGATCTGCACCGGCAGGATCTATAGTGCTTCTCCATGCATGTGCACATAACCCAACTGGTGTTGACCCAACCCTTGAGCAGTGGGAGCAGATCAGACAGCTGATAAGATCAAAAGCGTTTTTACCTTTCTTTGACAGTGCTTATCAGGTAACAGGAAAATTAGTGTAGATAGGAGCATTATTGGATAAATAGATTCCGGAATGACTATCATTCTGTGATAAAGTTTTGAAAGTGCCAGTAGATTGTAACATGGCTGATTGATGAATTCTTAAACTTCAACTCTACAGGGTTTTGCAAGTGGCAGCCTAGATGCAGATGCACAGCCTGTTCGCATGTTTGTTGCAGATGGTGGTGAATGTCTCATAGCACAGAGCTATGCTAAAAATATGGGACTATATGGGGAACGTGTCGGAGCTCTCAGCATTGTAAGACTATTATTAAGCTTTGGAATCTTTAATATAAGCTTAACATGAATGGAAAAATTTTGAACACTTGAATGCTTGAAGGCCTTCTGATTCACTAAGGTTTCAATTTCAACTTTCAAATTAGAATTGTTTTAGTACATAAGCTATATAATTAAGCTGACATTCAAAATAAGGAAGTCTAGTCTATAGTAGTTTTCAGTACCCTATCCTCTGATTTCTGATTCTCCAAATCTGATTCTCTCTCTTTCCTTTTACGGCTGGGCATGACTTTCCTTTATTATGAAACACATATAGCAAGTTTGGTAATTTCAGAGAGGAATGCCCATTTTAATTGTTAACCACTAGTATTTTATATCCCTTTTTCTGTCCAAACAGAGGGTGGGTCTTTACACTTCCCTGTAAATGTAGTATGCAGTTTTACTCATAGTTTAATTTTCACAGGTCTGCAAGACAGCAGATGTGGCGAGTAGGGTTGAAAGCCAGTTGAAACTTGTGATCCGGCCCATGTATTCTAATCCGCCTATTCACGGTGCATCTATTGTGGCTACTATTCTCAAAGACAGGTATCGACTCTGTTAAAGTTTGTGGCAGATTATTGCAAACCATGTGATCAATCTAACTTAATATTAGAAGTTGATATATTTGTAAAGACACATTTAATATTGATCAATTTCCATCATATGAGAAATGAACAATTTGAAAGTGTTTCTTGTACTCAAAAGAGAAAAAAAACAACAAAGAAAGTGTTTATGTTAATTAATTTATCAGATGAGTGTCTAAATTTAATGAAACACTGTTGACAGAGTTGACTGCAGTACAAGTGCTGAAAGATAATAAGAAAAATGAATATAACTATTATGCATTCCAAAGTACACATGCAATTATTTTAATAAATTGAACCTCTCCACTTGACGTAAGGATGTAATAGAATTACTGTCCCTTTCACAAAGAATGTGATTTATTTTCCCTGTATTTTTCCTTTCCAGTGATATGTATAACGAATGGACCATTGAGCTGAAAGCAATGGCTGACCGGATTATTAGCATGCGCCACCAACTATTTGATGCTTTAACTGCCAGAGGTATTTCTTACAACTTTCATTTTATGCTTTCTTACCGTTCTTGTTTATGCATTTGATGAGATCTGAGCTTGAATTCTCTTTTCCTTTTTGATAGGCACTCCAGGTGACTGGAGTCACATTATCAAGCAGATTGGAATGTTTACTTTCACCGGATTGAACTCTGAACAAGTTGCATTCATGACCAAAGATTATCACATTTACATGACATCTGATGGGTAATAATAAGATTTTATTCCTGCAGAAAATTTAAAAGAATTTTTCATTGAGATTCTGCCACTGCGATCATCATTTTCACTTCCACTAACATCCAAATTCCATTGATCCATGTATTTACTAGTTGATGTACAACACTGATACTTAGAATGATTGATTAAGCTAAAGATTCTTCTTTCTCTCTTTTTCTGCAGGAGGATTAGCATGGCAGGTCTTAGTTCTAAGACAGTACCTCATCTTACAAATGCTATACATGATGCGGTCACCCGTTTTGCTTAAGATCAATATACTTATGTAATAATAATTCCTGGTCATGGGCGATATTTTTGCAGTTTTTCCTCAACTTTTAAAAGTGAAAAGTAATCTTTTATGCTAAACCAAAATGCCATTTTTGGATTGGGTTGGTTATTGACCTTGTTGCATTCTATGCTTCGCTTATGAAACTTTCTCTTCAAAGACATGAAGCACTTTGTGCTCTATTTACATCTTACAAGAAGAGTTGATGTTATTTTTCCTCTCTCTCTCCTTCCTTTTATTTTCATATTCATTTTGTTTGAAAACACTGGCTCATGATTTTCAATGCTTAATAATATTATTAGAACATTGAGATTTCATTATTAAAGATGAATAGCTCACTTCATTTTATTTGAAAATGGAAATTGGATAAGATAAATCAAGTAGGAAAAAATAAAATTGATAAAAGGATATATTACAAGGCTTGGTCTTAACAAAACCAGAAAGCGAGTTTCAAATGCATCAAACTCAATAGTTACATATTGGGACTTCCCTCTCTTCTTGTATTGTGAGGAAGAACAATATACCAACTGCTAAGTTTCTAACCCAAGTAACAGACTCCTACCAGGTTGTATTTTATCTACATTTGATGATTCAAGCTCTGTAACTACATTTTTCTCTCTATCTTTATCTTTTTAGTATTATTTCTTTTTCACATTTACTCATTTTTCTTCTATACTCATTCATGTTTAATGTCGAGATGTTGGACTCCTTAATCCACTCAAACTCTCAAGCTTCTCTAAGTAAGAAAATTTCTTGGTTGCAATAGGTTTGAGCATGTTCCTATCATGCTCACCCTTGAAACAGCTTTCTGTATTGGCTGAGTTATTTTTCTTGTTACTGTCTCCCTTGTCCACACTCCAGCCCATGAAATCTGATAGTGTCATTGATGTTGATGTTGGTGTTGGTGACTCTGAGCTCAACTTGTCAATGTCTTCCTCCAGTTTATCATTATCAGCTAGCTTGTCATCTGATTCTGATTTCGGAGTTTGCGTGAGTGAATCCGAGTACAGAACATCCTCAATCCTAGACAGGACCGTAAATGCTAAGCTTTCTATTATTCTTGAATAGCTTTCCAGAATGGCCTGTCCTACATCCTGTAAAAAAAAAAGTATTATTAGTATCTACAAAATAATATGAGATTGGTTCTATTCTTCTTGTTCTTACAATGTTGTATTGAATCTTGCTTATATCTAGTGCAGATTGTGGAATTCCAGGAAATCGCTGTTTCAGGAGGAGCAATATGGTTTCAGCTCTCTCTTCAAAGAGTTCTCTTTTCTCTAAGCTCACCCCTGAACTCCAGGAAGATTTTCCATCTTTTTGGTTCATCTTTCTTTTCCAAATCACAATAGATGCCTCAATTCTGTTCTTGAGATCAAGAACTTTGTGCTCAGTTGACAAGTCCATCGTTGACAGGAATTGCTCAGGATCAAAATACTCCACTGTTATGCTCTTATAGATTGAATCTCCAAGGCTTGCTCTTCCATTCTGTCAATGATACTAAAGTTAGTAGAAAAGGCCAATGAAATTGATGGAAATTTTTATTCACAATATACCTTGGGAAGCGATTCAATGTAGTTTTCAGGAACTTCCATTTCTGATAGCACCTGGGCATTTATTGCCATGGCTGCTTTAAGTACTTGATTCACAGAATCTTTCTGGAATTGCAGGCATCTTCTTGTTTCTTCTGATAGCCCCTGTGGTGGAACCTTAACAGTAGGAATCCACCATTTATCTTCATTTCTTTGTGAGGTTTCTTGCTCTGAATCATTGCTATCTTTCGACACATACCAGAATTCATTTTCTTTTCCAAATTGATCTAGATTGTCCTGTTGTGATTAAAGAAAAGGGTTTTAAATATCGACAATTACATAAATGTATTGATACAATCATAATTAAGAATCACTTACAATGACAATTGCATCAAGCTTGCGCAGAGCAGGAATGTTCATGAGCAGATCACTTCTTTGCCTTGTTACCATGATCTATCAAAGGAAAGCAGGAAAAAAAATATATTAAGGTAAGTTAAACATTTTATATGAGGATTAAATATGCTTATATAGACTTCTTAATTAATTAATTAACTACCTCCATATTGATTCCATTATTGGATTGTTGTGAAGGAACAAATTCAACAATGTGATCAGTTACTGATAAAAGCCAATCAATTTCTCTTCTCCACCTTTTTTTTTTCTCTGGAGACATAGGCTCTAATCTCTTGTATTCCCCAAAAACAGATGCTGCATTATAAAAATTAAAGAACCAACAAAATCAGAATTCTTTTTATCAACTAAATTGCAGTTAACAATAATTATAATATTGAGAAGAAAGTAAAATTACCAGCTAAGTTTGTAATTGCATTGGACAAAGCCAACGCAGAGGAAACACCTTTCCCACCTCCTGACATGTCTTCACCCAAAAGAAGCTTAGCAAACCTTTCCTTCATCAAATCAATCTCTGCAAACACACACATACAAGAAAAAAATATATATAAAAAAAGAAAAGAAGAAGAAATATATGGAAATTACTATTAAAAATAGTATTGACAGTTTATCTCCAGAACTGTGAGATTGCGAGTTTGAACCTGAAGGACCCTTGTCTCGAGGGCTAGGCAGTTTAGGAGCAGGTGGAGGAGCATCTGAAGGAGGACGATGAACAGGACTAGCTATTTGTTGGGTATCCTGAGAGCGTTCTTCGAGTGGCTGCTTTGGAATATGATTTCTTGATTGTTGTTTTTCATCAGCATTGTTTCCACTACCATCATTATTATTACCATTATCAAGAATCAAGTTATGAATATGTCTTCCTGGAATTTCAAACATCTTTTTCAAATGGAAAGATTTCGATTTCTGAATACTTCTTTCACGGTCTAATGCTCTTACCATCATTACAAACAATCCCTCTTTGTTTTTTTTTTTCCTTCCTTTATCTGCCAAAGATGAAGGAGGAACAAATTAACATTAATTAATTAGCAATTTGAGAGAGAGAAAAGGGTTTTGCTTCTTTTCTCTCTTTTCTTAATTCTTGATTTTGCAAGAATTGAAAAGAGCACAAAGCTTTTTGAGTGGTTTAATTTAGTACATATTTTCTTGGTAATGAGAAGATGGGTTGCATGTTTGATAAATCAAAACTTTATATATAAATAAAGGGTTGTTGTAAACAACTATAATCTAAACGGCTAAGTAATACTGTTAAGTTTGTTAAAGAAATGAATGGTTGAAGAGATCATTTCTTGCAAAAATCCGGGAAAGACAACCAACAATAACTAACTTTTTGCTCTCTTTTTCTCTAACTTATATATCTCTTTAATTATAATCATTACAAATATAGGCAGTTAATTAATTAATTAATTAATTAAGACTGCTAGTGATAGATATATGAAGTTAATCCTCTTATTGTTGTGAAGATTCAGGAATATGAGATGGTTAATTTATTGTTAATTAGGGTAATGTTATTTTAAACAAAAGTACCAATTCTTCTTTTAAAAAAAATAGCAATTCTATTATTTTATAACCGTGATTAGTGTAATTTATTTAATATTTTATTTTATAACTATTATATTAATAGAACATCAATTAAACTTAATTAATTATGAATTATAAACAAATTAATTTGTGCATGTG
>CATKHJ010361377.1:0-13285 GCA_949750685.1 Vernicia montana | reverse complement strand
AATTTGAAAATGATCCAACGGTTATATTGATTTTTATAATAGAATTGTTGTAGACTGTCTGGTGAGAAAACCTGTTCAAAATAACCCCAAAACTTAAATTTTCCAAGGGGCCAAATGAAATGTTTTTTATTTGAATTTTTTTGGTTGATTACTGGTTATGTTTAGTGTATTGTGAAATTTTTGTAGTTGTGGAATATGGGTTTATAAGTTTGTTTTCCTATGTTGCTAGTGTCAAAGTAACTAGTTGTACAATCAAACTCGGGTTAACTTTTAGAGGCTCAAATGAAGTCCGAATTGGAAGATTTTTGAAAGTTACATTTACTAGTATGTTTACTATTTGGTGTTAAAAATTGAGTTAATTTGGAGTAGGTTTTCGTGCTCTTGAATATAAAAAGTTTCTGCTACCGTAATAGGTTTATTGGAGAAAACTTAGAATTAAAGTTGCATTTGAGCATATATTTTATATAAGTTATTAGCATTGCATTTGCATACCTCAATTATGTATTTTTTTTTGACATTTTAGGTTTTAAAATATTGATTCACTATGTACATGATCATTAATGTAACTTGAGTGGTTAGCAAATTAGTAAGTCTCGTTTAGGGATGGCAATGGGATGGGGCGGGGCGGGGGTACCATCCCCCATCTCCATCCCCACCTTAGCGGATAATCTCCATACCTATTCCCGCCTTACAAACGGGGACAATTTAGTCCACATTCCTGTCCCAACAGAGATCCCCGTTCCCCACTTGATTTTTTTTTATCTTATCTTAATTCAATTTTTGATATTTTTAGATAGTATAATTTAATATATAAAAATTTGAAAATTATACTTTATTTATGTTTAAACTCATAATATATATATAATTTAAGATATTTTGATTATTAGTATTACTTATATATTTTATTAATTTTTTTATACATTACTTATATATATTTACTAATTAATATATATATAGTATTACTAATATATTTTTTTATATTTATAAAATTCATAAATAATGGTTGAAAAATAAGAATAAATTTATTTAGAAAATGTTAACAGATTCAGACATACAAAATATCAACCAAATAAAATTTATTTTATCCCCACAGGGACGGGGACGGGGTGGGGAATACACTCCCCGTCCCCGCTAACAGGAAGAAATTTCCCTCATCCCCACCCCCATGGGAATAAAATCCGAAGAATTCCTGCCCTGTTCGAGGCAAATCCCTACAGAAAATGGAGATTTTTCGCCCCATTGCCATTCTACAGTTTACCCTTTAATCCGTGAACTTCTTCCTTCACTTATTCTAAAACCAGGCTGAATTTAAAGTCATCGAAATAAATAATGCTAGGAAAAGCACAGCTAGAACTGGACTAAAATCAGGAACATGTTTGCTGTTTGTTTGACAATGAGGGATGGGTTCCTTTATGATTTTAATTATTGCATAAAAAAGAAGGTTGCCCACGATTTTGTAAGTATTTGTTAAAATATATTGCTAGTTGGATATGATGTTCCATTTTGTCGGTCTTTATATGAGTGGTTTGAAATTAAGAGAATTCCCTTTGAAATATGTAACCAAACCAATAAACTTATAATATAACAACAAAATTAAGATATATTTGAAAAAACCATATCATAGATGACATGTTCCTGTAGGAAAAGCTAAATCCAAATAGAATTGGATGCAAGGACGAAGCCAAAATTTTTAATTAAAAGAGAAAAAATTATTCTCATATGAATATTTTATATATATTCATACAAACACCCACTAAAAATTTTATTTTATTTTTAATAAAAAAAATAAATAAAGATATAATCATCTTTTATTAAAATTATGATAATTTTAAAAAATATATTAATCTATATATTCACCTTAACACACACTTATATTAAATTAATGTAAGATCCAAAAATTAAAATAATTAAAGATGTATACATGTAAACACTTAATTTTTTTAATAGAAAATATTTCCAAAAAATAATTAAATTGATTATTTTATTCACACAATAATATAAAATTAACTAAAATTATATGTTTGGTATTTCAATCCTCATGCATAAAAGGGTATTTTTTATTTCTCAATTTATCTTTTATTTATTATTTTTTAAAATAATTGTTTTAGAAAATAAGAGTAAGGGGGTCAAATTTTATTTTGTAAGGGGGGCAAATTAAAATTATAAAATTTTTAACAGTATACTATTTTCATTTGAAAAAAAATGATAATAAAGGAGATAACTGCCCCCTTGGCCGCTAGGTGGCTTCATCATTGATTGGATGGGGAAAAAATGGTTTTTTTTTTTTATACACCATATGAAAGCAATTTTTGTTGAAAATTTGTAATCCAAAGATGGGATGTAAAAGACAGTTGAAAGTTTTTCTTTTCTTTTTTTTTGAAATTTAAGAGAGTTGAAAGTTGAAACTATAATTTATTTTTCTTACATATGATAAAATATAGGAATTCATGTTGTTGAATTATTGGTTAAATAATTTACTAAGCCTCTTGGTTATTAATTCTAAGATATAACTTGGTGGATAAATGAATTTCTTTTTCATTTTATTAAATCGATATTTAATTTTTGAGATCAACACTCATGACATCATTTTTTTAATTAATGTTATGTATATTGTATAGGTCAAATGGGAATATTAAAAAATTATCTTGCTAATTCATGTTATTTAATTCATGATGATACGTCAAAAAAGTGACTTGCTTGTCAGTTGCTTAAATTAGTAAGACACGTATCCGTAGGGGGGTCCTCATTCTCCCTTATATAAAGGTAACGTTTATATCACTTTCAGAAGATAAGTTCAATACATTCTCTCTCTACTCTCTTTAACTAGAGCGACGGAGCCTCCTCGCTGGGACAGTTTTAGGGAGCTCATGACCTCTCTCTTTCTTGTTTGTAGATCATATCTTCTACTAGATCCTACATCTACACTACGGGATCTACAGTAGCAGATAAGATCTATTCTTATCATAATGGCGCCGTCTGTGGAGAACGACACAAAAAAATCGAGTTCGTACCACCCGATTTAATTTTACCAGTCATCAATCAACAAAGCCAGCCATCTCCATCATCAAATCCATAATAGAAATCAGCAAATCAGCAAATCAAAATAAGAAAAAAAATAAAAATAAAAACAAAACAAAAAATAAAATTGAAAATCAGTGAGAGAGAAAAACAGAGGCATGAAAGAGAAATTGAAGCCCTTGTTGCTAGTTCGCCCATTTTCGATCACCGTTCCTCGACACCTCCAGCATTAACGGGAAGCCAAACCTCCGACGAGTTCAAAACCACCAAACCTGTCGCGAAAGGCCATCGAACGACGGCGCACGTCCCACTTGAAGCTATCACCGACTGAAACATTCTGATGCACTTTCCGGTTGATTTCGGCCACGTCTCGTAGTAATTCCAGTGCTGTTGAGTTGGTCTTCCTTCAAGCTTTTTATTGATACCCACCAACCAGCCAAACATTCATCGGAGAAGATTGTCGTAATTTCACAGTTGAAGAAACATAGACCAAGAATGCAACTTTGGTGGTGAGCAAGGTTATAGAAACAACAAGTGATTCAAGCACAATAAATGGGCAGAAGTTTGTTATATGTGTTATTTATAGACTCAGAGATGTTTTCGGATGACAAGATCAATCTGTGATTAACATGTAACAAAAGTCATTCGCTAAAGCAAGACAACAAAGCCCTCGTCAAGGCGAGGCCAAAGACCTCATCAAGGTGAGGTATTATCTTC
The DNA here is from genome assembly GCA_949750685.1 of Vernicia montana. NCBI lineage: Eukaryota > Viridiplantae > Streptophyta > Magnoliopsida > Malpighiales > Euphorbiaceae > Vernicia > Vernicia montana. The sequence goes on along the minus strand of CATKHJ010361377.1, from coordinate 9,550 downwards.
GTCAAGGCGAAGCAAAAGCCCTTGCTAAGGCAAGGCCAAAGCCCTCGTCAAGGCGAGACCAAAGACCTCATCAAAGTGAGGCACCTTATCAAGGTGAGGTAATATCTTTGTCAAGGCAAAGAAAAAGCCCTTGTCAAGGCAAGGCCAAAATCCTCGTCAAGGCGAGGCCAAAGACCTCATAAAGGTAAGGCACCTCATTAAGGTGAGGTATTATCTTCGTCAAGGCGAAGAAAAAGCCCTTGTCAAAGCAATGCCAAATACCTCATCAAGGTGAGACACCTCATCAACTTGAGGTAATATCTTCGTCAAGGCAAAGGAAAAAACCTTGTCAAGGTAAGGCCAAAGCCCTCGTCAAGGCGAGGCCAAAGACCTCATCAAGGTGAGGTATTATCGAAGACAAAGCCCTTGTCAAGGAAAGGTCAAAGCCCTCGTCAAGGCAAGGCCAACAACTCTTACCAAGGTAAGGCACTTAAGACCTCCAAGTGAGGCACTTTATTATTCTAAGACCTCATTTGGTGAAGCATATTATGAAGGCCTCCAAATGAGGTAAAATGCTTCAGTTCTCCAAGTGAGACAAAAGAAACAACAAGTTGTTCCTTCTTCGAATGAGGGAAAATAAGTAGCTAATGAAGTCTGCAAAAAAAAAGTACAAACAAAATTAAAGACAGACATAAAAGTAATTCTCAGACATATTATGAAGGCCTCCAAATGAGGTAAAATGCTTCAGTTCTCCAAGTGAGACAAAAGAAACAACAAGTTGTTCCTTCTTCGAATGAGGGAAAATAAGTAGCTAATGAAGTCTGCAAAAAAAAGTATAAACAAAATTAAAGACAGACATAAAAGCAATTCTCAGACCCTCCACAAAAGCTACTCAACTACAAAAGTTATACAAGACCTCCCTCTAGGCGAGGCACACCATATCGAACTCCTCAACTCGCATATCTATCCATGCACCCAGTTGCCTCCAGATCGAGCTCTTCAGCTCGTATTATTATCCAGGCAGACAGCTGCCTCCATATTGAGCTCTTCAGCTCGCCTCTCTATTTAGGCATCCTGCTGCCTCCATATCGAGCTCTTTAGCTCGCCTCTCTATTCAGGCACCCAGCTGCCTCCATATCGAACTCCTCAACTCGCCTCTATATCTAGGCATACAGCTGTCTTTGGATCGAGCTTCTCAGCTCATATATATATATATCCAGGCACCCAGCTGCCTCCAGATCGAGCTCTTCAGCTCGTATCTATATTCAGGCACTCAATTGCCTCTGGATCGAGCTCTTCAGCTCGTATCTATATCTAGGCACCCAGTTGCCTTCATATCGAGCTCTTCAGCTCGCCTTACTATTCAGGCACCCTGCTGCCTTCATATCGAGCTCTTCAGCTCACCTCTCTATTCAGGCATCCAACTGCCTCCATATCGAGCTCCTAAACTCGCCTTTATATCTAGGCACACAACTGCCTCTGGATCGAGCTTCTCAGCTCATATATATATATATATATCCAGGCACCCAGTTACCTCCAAATCGAGCTCTTCAGCTCATATCTATATTTAGACACTCAATTGCCTCCGGATCGAGCTCTTCAGCTCGTATCTATATCCAGGCACCCAGTTGCCTACATATCGAGCTCCTTAGCTCGTATCTATATCCAGACACCCAGTTGCCTTCAGATCGAGTTTCTCAGCTCGTATCATTATCCAAGCACACAGCTACCTCCGGATTGAGCTTTTCAGCTCGTATCATTATCCAGGCACACAACTGCCTTCGAATCGTGCTCCTCAGCTCCCATATCTATTCAGGCACCCAGTTGCCTCTATATCGAGCTCCTCAGCTCGCCTATCTATTTAGGCACCCAGCTGCCTCCATATTAAGCTCCTCATCTCACATATCTATTCAGGCACCCAGCTGCCTCCAGATCGAGCTCCTCAGCTCGCATCTCTATTTAGGCATCCAATTGCCTTCATGTCGAGCTCTTCAACTCATACCTTTCTTCATGCACCTAAGCCCTTGTTAAGGTAAGGCCAAAGCCCTCCCATGAGTTAGGCAAATTATTTAAAGTCCTCGATTAGTGAGGCGTATTATATGAAGACCTTTAAGGAGGTAGATTCTCTAAGTCCTCCCATGAGCGAGGCACTTTATTATCTAAAGACCTCAAACGACGAGGTGGATTTCTAAGTCCTCCCATGAGAGAGGCACATTATTATCTAAAGTCCTCCATTAGCGAGGCAGATTTTCTTGAATACCCACAATGTGGGGTAGATTATGTAAGTCCTTTATCGATGAGGCAAGTTTTCTTGAAGACTCCAATGTGGGGTAGATTATATAAGTCCTCCCACGAGAGAGGCACATTATTATCTATAAGTCCTCCCATGAGCGAGGCAAGATTTCTAAGTCCTCCAATAAGCGAGGCACTTTATTATTTGAAGACCGCTACCAAGGAGTGAGGGACTTCACATATTATATAAGTCATCGATCAGTGAGAAATATTATCAAAATCCTTAGTCAACGAGGTAGATTATCCAAGCCCTCTACGCAAGGCAGGTTTTCTGAAAGTCCTCTAAGTGAGGCAAATTATTGAAAGACCTCGGTCGACGAGGCGAATTGTCAAAGACCTCCAAGTGAGGCTCATTAATATTTAAGCCCTCTATGGATGAGGCATGAATTATCGAAGACCTCTAAAGAGGTGGATTTCTAAGCCCTCGATCAACGAGGCATATTATTATTAAAGTCTTCGGCTGACAAAATAGATCATCCGAAGAAATCCTTCGGTGAGTTCATCCGAATATCTTATACGAAGCGATATTTATTTGAAAACCTCTAATAAGCGAGGCAAATTATATAAAACCCTCTAAGTGAGGTAGGCTTCTAAGCCTTCGGTTGCGAAACAGTTCATCTGAAGAAAAATCGGGCATTAAAAGAATTTGGGTGTTAAACCCTTAAGAATACAGATCTCTCAAAGAATCTAATGAGCTTCACCTAAGGCCCAAGAAAATGACTCGATTAAAGAGCAATTCAAGAGATCAAAAAGTTAAAAGAAGACTCCGGGTAGAAGAGTTTTACCTCCCGAAGAGCTTCACTTCATTACCATCTCTCCATGGATTCTAAAGAACTCATTCGACGAAAGAAATTTTTGAAACCCTCAATTGACTAAATAGGATTTCTCAAAGCCCTCATATGATGAGGCACATTATTCTGAAGTCCTCGATAAGTCGAGGCATATTAGTATATAAGACCTCCTGGTGAGTCAAACTTCTCAGTCCTCAACAGTCGAGGCAGATTATTATATAAGCCCTCTATTAACGAGGCCAGATATCCGAAGACCTCTCTCAGGAAGTGAGGGGCTTCGTGAGTTTACAAAGTCCTCCTCTATCAACGAGGCAAATTCTTAAAGACCTCCCAGTGAGGTATAATTTTATCTAAGACCTTCCTCAAGAAGACACAATTATTTGAAGCTATTAGGAAGCTATAAGTCCACATATAATGGCATTGAAGACTGGAAGACGTGAAGACTTGAAGCTACTTGAATCTGTAAGTCCACACTATAATGTGGCATCGAAGACCTGAAGACCATCGAAGACCATAAGGCCACAGTATAATGTGGCAATCATATTATCTCTACATCAAGATCCTCAGCTTGCATCATCATTCCGGCACCAAGATGCCTTCAGATCGAGCTCTTCAGCTTGCATCTCCATTCAGGCACCTTGCTGCATTCAGATCGAGCTCCTCAGCTCACATCATCATTCAAGCACCTTGTTGCCTTCAGATCGAACTCTTCAGTTCGCATCATCATTTAGGCACCCTGCTGCCTTCAGATCGAGCTCTTCAGCTTGCATCATCATTCAGGCACCCTGCTGCATTCATATCGAGCTCCTCAGCTCGCCTCATCATTCAGGCACCCTGTTGTCTTCAGATCGAGCTCTTCATCTCGCATTATCATTCAGGAACCCCCTGCTGCCTTCAGATCGAGCACCCTAGCTCGCGTCATCATTCAGGCACCCAGCTGCCTTCAGATCAAGCTCTTCAGCTTGCAAGCACACCGCTGCCTTCAGATCGAGCTCTTCAGCTCGCATCATCATTCAGGCACCTTGCTACCTTAAGATCGAGCTCTTCAGCTCGCATCATCATTCAGGCACCCTGCTGCCTTCAAATCGAGCTCCCTAGCTCACGTCATCATACAAGCATTTGATTGCCTCAACACTGAGTTCAAGCACTCGCCTCTTCATTCAAGCACCTAGTAGCTTCTTGTCAAGCTCACCGGATGCAATTAAAATGGCAACAACAAAGATGAATCACAAGCAATGAAAAGATGTATCTACTCCCTTCGCCCGCTCTTCAAAAGTCTCGATCAAACTCGAGAGTGGGGGGCTTTTGATACGTCCAAAAAGTGATATGCTTGTCAGCTACTTAAGCTAGCAGGACACGTGCCCGTAGGGAGGGTTCCCATTCTCCCCTATATAAAAGTAACGTTCATATTACTTTCAGAAGATAAGTTCAATACATTCTCTCTCTACTATCTCTTATTAGAGTGTTGGAGCCTCCTCGTCGGGACAGTTCCCGGGGAGCTCATGACCTCTCTCTTTCTTGCTTGTAAGTTATACCTTCCACTAGATCCTGCATCTACACTACGGGATTTACACTAGCAGATAAGATCTATTTTTATCACATGACATTATTTATTTTTCAATCAAAGATAATTCGGAAAATGAGAGCATTAAAAAAAAAGTAAATTTAGTTTATACTTTCAAAATTATTTTGTTAATGAAATTTGAATGTACAAAAAAAAAATGATTATTTAAATTTTGTTTATCCAGACGATTATTGGCATCTTTGGGCTAATTATATATCATTTAAAATTATATTTTTTCCGAGTGAGTTCAAGGATTTCTGTATATGGAAATTCATAAATATCATCTCATCTCATAAATGCTAATATATGTCACAATAATTCCGGGGATATATATATATATATATATATATATATATATATATATATATATATATATATAATCGAATTCTAGTTAATTTAAAAAAAAAAAGTGAATTTTGTTACGAACAAAGCTAACTTTTAGAATAATTTAAACACTTTATTATTGTTAATGATTTTCAAAACTTGTACCAAAAGGAATTACTATTAAAATTTATGGGCTTATACACATGTGAGCTTATAAGTGAGCAAGTTTGAAATTCACTTATATAAAATCAATTGGCTTAAACTAGGTCAAACACCCACTCACCTATAAATCTTTTATATATTTTGTTATTATTCGATTTGAAATTCATTTCACAACACACCTCTCAAGTGCAACTAGGTTTGGCCCGTAGCTCAACATCAACATGCTGATTGATATTTGCTCACAAATAGATTGACTGACATCTCTTTTTCAGCTTCAGTCTGAACTAGCATCATTATCAGTCTAACAATTGGTGCAACCAGATTTGACCCGTGGCCCAACATCAACAGGTCGGTTAACACTTGCTTACAAATGGATTGGCTGATATCTCTTCTTTAGCTTCGATATGGACTGGCATCACCATTAGTCCAACAATGGGGGATTCAATGAGAATTAAACATGGGTTTCAGGATCTAATCCGTTTGGATATAAAGCTCTGATATCATATTAAAGTTCTTGGACACGTACATACGTAGATTTATAACTGAGCAAGTATTGAAATTCACATGTATAAAACTAATTGACTTGTGCTAAATCCAATACCTACTCACTTATAAATTTTTTACATATTTTTTTAATTATTCGATGTGAAATTTATTTCCCAACACTTACAATGGCAATTATTAGCAAAGTAAAATTTTATTTTCTCGCAAAAACTAATAGCTTAATCCTATCTTCTAATGCAAGAAGTTAAAGATTTGGTTTACTATAATCCCTATTTACTTCAAAAAAAAAAAAAAATTGATATTAAAAAAAAAGAGAAATTTATGTAATTAATAATTGTAAATTTATTTAGGTTATAATTTTTAATTTCAAAGAATTTGTGTTATAATTAAATTTTTAAAAAAATATTATAAATCAAATTTTCAATATCATAGAAAATTACCTTTGTGATTCAACCAAAGAAAGACTATAAAAAATAGCAAAATGGATATGAAACTAACTTATTTAGAAATTGAATTAACCCTTAAGCATGTATATGTATAAATGTTATTAAAACGTTTTCTTTAAAAAAGACCAAACAATATTGAAAATGGTAGAAAGTGAATCATTTTTACTAGAACAAATTAAATCTTGAATATTACGATTATTACTTAATAGAGTGTGAAAAGTATCAAAGAAATGAGTAGCAGAAACACGCAAACATGTTTATCGAAATGCCGTTTGATTGATGGCTCTTTAATTATAAATGGTCATTGGGCAGCCTTCATTTTCCTTCCTTCCAAGCTGTCAAAACCTAACCTCACACCAAATTTCTACGTCATGCAACTAAGCCACGTGGGGTCGTATCATTTTTGGTCAATATAAATCTTAGTCAACTCTGTCTTTTTCTTCTATGTTGATTTTGTTTTTCTCTTCTCTTTGAAAATCTTATATTGTTTAATCAAATTGGGTATTGACATTTTTTTTTTTTAATTTTTATATAGTCATATTATATGGTTAATTACGGTTTCTTTCTTTCTTCTTTGTTTCTTTCTTTGAAAATAAAAATAAAAATTAATTAAAAGTTAACGTATCTCTTCAAAATTATTATGATTTCGAGGTTTATACGTGTTTTTTTTTTTATTCCTGTGTGTGTTTGTATGTATATACGTTTCAAAAAAATAAAATAAAAACTAATTAATTACCCATCCCCTAATTAAAGTATGTGATCAACACTAGTAATATAAAAATACATGTGATAATATCATTAGGATTTGAAAATAATAAGATAGAGGTCTAGAGCTTAGGTCTACATGTATTTATTTATTAATCCTAGCCTCTTCCTTAATTACTATCCTTAGAGGTCTTAATTACAAATCATTATTCAAATTTAATTTGTTTAAAAAAATTAAATTATATTACTAATATTATAATAACCAAGTAAAAGCCTAAGATAAAAGAAATAATTAGAAACCCACAAGGAAAAAATGATTCATTTTTAATAGCTGCAATGGAAGACCAAGAGAGTCCTGGCTATATGGACAGTTGAAGAACACATGTAGTGTCGTTGATATTTGAAAGAGGAGAAGTGTAGATGTATACATATGTATACAACTATATATAAAATATTAATTACATTATTTTATATCAAGATATACATTAATAAATTGTTTCATCTAGTTGACTAACTAAATTACAATTAATGTTTTATTCTTTTTCTTTTTTTTAGAAATTACGTTTTTATTTTCTAAGTGGATTTTTTTTCTTTCTAAAAGTTTAAAAACGCTAAACAGTAACTTAATTAATGAACTCTAACTTAATCATACTAGAATCATGTTTAAAATTGTGATATCTCAAATTTAAACTCCAAATATAATCAAATTTATATTAAAAAAAAATTAGAAAGAAATCTTGAGAGAAGTAATTAAGCGGTGATCACTTATTTGTTTAAAAAGAGAAATTCATTGAGCATTAGTCTATTAATTAATTAAATTTGTTAGAGTTAAAAAATTTTACATAGAAAAATAATAAACGATATCAAGACTTAATATAATATTTGAGTTTCACTGCTTAATAGTTTAAGCTTTTAGGTTAGATTTGAAGTTTCTCATATGATATTAGAGTCAGCTATGCACTTCAATCTTTTTGTGTTTTTTCGTGTTCCGATCACGCATGCAACCGTGTGTTAGTAGAGTCTAAAACATACGCGAATCTGAATCTGTTCAGCTCTCAGTTTGTTTGTGTCACATAGACTTGTTCATGGATCGGGCTGCGGACTTCAATTATTGAAGGAAATTATGGGCCGAATCTTTGAAAAATTAAACATTTTCTAAATTCAAATCCGATCCATGAATAAGTCTAGTGTCACGTGCTAGTCTCTTACTAACACGTATCAAAAAAAATGTTAGAGTTAAAAAATCACATATAAAAAAAAATGATAAAAAATATCAAAACTTAATATAATATTTAGATCTCACCATCAAATAATTTAAACTTTTGGATTCTCACAAAATTCAAATAATCTTTCTTCGTGCTATAAATTAACCTTCAATTCTTATCGCATCTCATATTGGGATGTAAACCTAAAACCTTTGAATTAAAAAATTTTGAAAATCAAACCATTAAAATATTTTACCAACTAATTACTTCACACAATTATAAAATGTCTTCTGTTGGGTATACCATATACTTTCTTGGACTTGATTGACATGTTTGAGCATGTCTACAATCTACATAGGAGTTTAAGATATCGATGAAATTATAACTGTGAAAACTTGGATTAATTACCGCAAGAATAATTCAGAGTAATGTAATTAACACCATTTAGAAAAACTTAAGGGTTTGTTAGGTAGCATATGAAAAATGTTTGTATCAAGGTTAATAAAATTAATATGAATTTTATTCTTTTGAAAGAAAAAATAAATTCAAATTCTGATATTGTCAAGTTACACATAACATTTTAGTCATAGTGTTAGATATAGTAAGTCAAATTAATCAAGCCTTTCCATGACTATAATGTAGGTTTCCCTTATACCCATCATTTTAATTTTTAGTAATAATTAAATATAGCTTGAATATAAGATATATATTGATGATCGATGCTCCTATAAGTCCTAACAAAAGTCATTTCTTTCACACAAATATAAAATGTGTGCAATGGCCAATGGCCCAATGTTTCTATTAATTCTAGAGAAAAATTTCGTATTGTCACTCTTCAAAATTAATTGCATATCCTAATCATTGGTAATAAAATAATAATAATAATAAACATTGGTCATATCTACTTCCCATTTTATATATAAACAAATATTTTTCAAACCAAAAAAAAAAAAAAAAAAGGAATATATATCTTAATGGTAAAATTTTGAGATTTTTATAACAATATTTTGCATCAGAATTTTCTAAAATAAAATTAGAGATTCTAGAAAAAAAGAAAGATCGTATGAAGTATTTAATTGTGAAACTCATCTAATGGAAATAAAATAAAAAGGAAGTTAAAAAAATTATTGCTTATTTTTCTCCTATTTTTCAAAAAAAAAAAAAAAAAAAAAAAAAAAAAAAGAGAAATTCAATTGAAATTTATAACAAAACATGTGGATTTATTAATTAATTTTATAAGTGTTATAGAGTTGTACGTACGGCATTATTTGAAGTACATGCTTGGCAATTTTACTCAAAGTATGCATGTCGGTAGTTTTAGCATTTTTCTTTATTATTCATAATTTAACACTTCTTTGATATTATTTAAATGTTTTCAACTATATTATTAAAAATTTCATCTAAAAAAATTATACAATTAATTCACTTTTCTTTTTTTTTTATAAGGGTAAATTAATTATATAATTAATGCATATATATATATATATATATATATATATATATATATATATATATATATATATATATATATATATATATATATATATAGTTTAAATTTATATATGTGTGAGAAATAGA
>CATKHJ010361338.1:0-31229 GCA_949750685.1 Vernicia montana | reverse complement strand
GCAAACTGGGCTGCGCGAGGAGGAGAAACCACTAGGTGCGAGGAGGAGAGTACCTCATAACTTTTTCTATATAACTCAGAATGACTCCATATTTGATTTGGGACCTTTATTAGCAATATTCTTCCCCATGAAACCCGCACCGTTACATTCTCCCCCACTTAATCTATCGATGTCCTCATCGATGTTCCCATTGCTCCTCAAATTCTTGCTTTGGCTGCTTATAAAAAAAAAAAATTTTGCATCTCCTTCACTATCGCATATATACTTCTTCGTTTGTGCATCTCCAAGTATTCTTCATGGGTGTTCTTCTTCTATAATACTTCTTCATAATGATAGGCCGTATGAATTGATATTACATCACCTTCGCATTGCACATTTTGATATTTACTATCCACATTGGACCTTTTCGGCTCCCTTGTATTCTCCCCCACTCAATCTATCGCCGTCCTCGGTGATAATGGAGGTTGTTGATTGACTTGGTGTGATAACTTGGGTGCTTGCATCTTTGTGCTGTCCATAATTCCTGAATGTACCTTGCAAAAAACACAAACAACAAACCAACAGTAGCCACAAGGTATATAAACTTCTAAAAGGTTAATGTGTTTCATTACACAAAATAATAAAGTTAACAATTATCATAATTTAAAATTTAGCCATCGCCACACCTTATTGTACCAATGAAAAATTTATTCGATTTTGCCCCAGTTATAATAGGAATATAATAAAGGAAAGAATGGTAAGCTTACACCTTTTGTACTTGGTTGTTCTGCGTTATGGTCATTTTTATAGGAATGCAACTACATCTGCACATTCTTGTGTCTTCTCAGGCACGCACGTCACTGCATTCGAACCATCTTTTGTATTCATCATTCTTTCTGTCAAAGGTCCATATTGGTCTCTGACTTATGATTCCTACCTACTTTTAAAGATACTCCACTCCGGAAGGTGTGAGTATTTTAAAACCTTACAGGGGACAATCGATTTATATGCTGTTAGCGTTATCTTTCCAATGATTTTGTTCCGCTTCAAGTATTCTTTATATGCCCTTCAGTTTAGCAAATCAAGACCTTAAGTCTTCCAGTGTGGTGATGCGGGGTACTAGACCCTCCAACCTGCAAACAAAAAGGGGCCTGAAGCCCTCTAATTCAGTCAAACGGGGCCTAAAGCCCTCCAATTTAGTATCACGAGGCACTAGTCTCTCCAATTATCTTACGAAAGCACTAGTCCTTCCAGTTGTAGAACGGGGCACCACACCCTCCAAATTAGTATAACGAGGCACTAGTCTCTCCAATTATCTTACGAAAGCACTAGTCCTTCTAATTGTAGAACGGGGCACCACACCCTCTCTTCATCTTTTTTTTTTTTTTTTTTTTTTTTTTTTCACATAATCGCCTCATGCTCCGAGGTTTAACTGATAACATAGGAAAGTGGCTCTCTAGCTAATTATTTAAATCGCATCTTAGCTCACTAGCCAATTTCTTCAGTCACTTACGGCTATCACAGCCTAATTTCGCATGCGCATACCGCAGTTTCAGAATTCGTAGGCCAACTGGCCTTTATTCGCATCCTCGAGTCTCATTTGCCTCAAACATCCTGATATGTTTCAAATTATTACTCCAAATGAGAGTTTTCACAAGTTCACCTTGCTATCGAAAGTTCCATCACATTATTTACACAGACCAATGTCCCAATTTGTAATAACGATTCTGCTCTCGAGAGAGCACAAGGGTCCACCCTAATTCATACTCAATGGCATGTGAAGCTAGGCTCCCGCGGGTACTCACCCCCCTATGCTCACACCCATGAGTATTCAAGTAGGGAAAACACGTTTAACAACATTTCACAATTATATAATCACAACGTGTAAATAAGACTCCCGCGTGCACCAGCACTCTTGCCTACACGGATGATTATTCCACCGAAGTAACAAAGCCACTAGCTTTTGACATTGCTCGCATGGTACTAATAGGCTAAGCTCCCGCGGCTATCGCCCACTAGCCTACCGCACTAGTACACAATCGAAAAAGCCAACCAAGCTCTCAATTTCATGGCAATATGCCAGTTTCATTCACAAAACCACACTCTGTATGGTTCACAATTTTCATGGCAGCAAGCCAATTCTGCCAGCCAACTCGTACGTTGCACCGTTTACCAATCTCATGCCAACAGGCCAATTCGTACGCAACATCATTTACCATCGGACTCTCAAGCTTGTAGCTTTTAAGCTCTGATACCAAATGTCACGGGGCTAGGATTTGGCCAAGCCTAAATCCCTGTGCGGCGCCTAGACTTCCATCTATCTAGGCTAGCCAAGTTACGAAAGCCAACTATTAATGCCAACCGAGGGTCAAATCCGAGTATAGCTGACCTGCAGGCCAATTGGGGAAGCCGTGAGGCATAATCTCCCCAGTGTAGGAACCTCAAGCCAAGGAGTAGGGCGCACTATGGGCATTCCGGCCCCATAGTGTCCATAGAGCTCCTTCTCTATGGAGACCTCGTACTTCTCTTTCCAAAGTACAAAGCCCGCCTCCTAGTTCTCACTAGGGTAGCTCACTTAAGCCACAGCTCAATGGCCGACAACTGGGCTCGGGGATGGTGGAGAGCCAACACCATGGTATCCCCACCTATATATGCGATATGAGCAAACTGGGCTGCGCGAGGAGGAGAAACCACTAGGTGCGAGGAGGAGAGTACCTCATAACTTTTTCTATATAACTCAGAATGACTCCATATTTGATTTGGGACCTTTATTAGCAATATTCTTCCCCATGAAACCCGCACTGTTACAATGTGTGAGCCACATAAATGCCGAACTCCAGTGACGAATTGTTTTTTTTTAACCAGTTTTTCTCATATTTCTTAGCTAAACCGGACTGATTTATGATTTTCTAGTTGAATCGACCGGCCTATCCAGTCTTAACAACTATGATTGCTACAATATTCTAATAAAATTAATTGATCTTATATCGCATGAGAAGGATCAGTGTTAATAGGTCAATATTTAAATATATTTTTTTGCACGAAATATTTTTAAATTAATATCAGTTTATATGCTTAGTAATATATTAATCAATTCGTATATTGTTAAACTCTAATTAATATACTAGAAATATCAATTTCAACAATATTATAAAATAACACATAATGTGATGATAATTTCCATGGAACAACATCAATCCGTTTATGGTCATATATTATATATAACCTTTGAATATAACTAAATTCGAAAATTGGATTCCACTCTTAGCACGTATATTTTTTATTTTGAAGCACACTTATTTATAGCTTTTCTATTATTACATTTTATTATACATTTCATTATATATAGGGTTAATGACCTAAAAAACTCTGAACTTTCAACGTTTTTTCTATTTTATTCAATTCTTTCAATTTTTACAGACTAATATTTATAAAACTAAATTTTTTTCTAAAATAGCATTTCGACGATTCTAAATGTAAAATCCGGCAAGATTTGCTTAGTTGGCAACGGAGTATGACACTTGTATCATATGTGGCAACTGATGAAATTAAAAAATAAAAATAATAACTTACCTACCACATTTGAATAAAACGCATCATTTCTTCTTCTCCCTTCTTTCTCTTCTTCATCTTCTTCCTTCTTCAAACTGAAAGTTGGGGTTTCTTAAAACTCACCCACCTAATTTTTTTCAATTTCTTTTCTTCTCCCTCGATTCTCTTTCTCCCTTTGCTCCAACATCGTGGACCAGTAGCTCTCCCGAAGCAGCAGCTCCAACGACTATACTAGCGGCACTAGAAGTAGCCGCTTTAGCTCTCTTCGCAAGCTCAGCTGTTAGCAGCCCAGCGTCGCCCACGTCGCCTGCTCGCCTATCGCCAGTGACTACTACTTGCCAATGCTCGCCACAAACCTGCACATCACCAAGCAGTAACCCAACGCACTCAGCAGTGCCTAGCCTCTTTGCACTATCACCTAGTCTAGCACCAGCGCAAGTAACAACAGTCCTTTTGCCAACGACCTGCTACTTCTCAACACAACTTGCACCCAATAATCCAAATTGCAAATTAGCAGCCCCATTTGCCTCAACTCATGCAATAACAGTTACTAAAACACCCACCAACTCAAGGCCTTGGTAGTGGCAAGTAAGTTATTATTATTTTTTTATAATTCCATCAGTTGTCACGTGTGATACACGTGTCATACTCAGGTGCCAACTAAGCAAATCTTACTGGATTTTACATCCAAAATCATCGGAAAGCTATTTTAGAAGAAAAATTGATTTTATAGGCATTAGTCCGTAAAAGTTGAAAGAATTGGATAAAATGAAAAAAAGTTCAAAACTTCAGAGTTTTTTAAGTCATTAGGCCTTATATATATGTGTGTGTGCGTGTGTGTGAGCTATTCATGAGTCAAGTTTAAATTATTTTTCAAAGACTTAATTTATTTCACCGGTAATTTTTTTCATAAATTGAATTAATGATCTTGTATATTGTATATTGTGTATCAATTTATGATTTTGTTATCAAAGATTAATTAGAGTTTAATTGCTAATGATAATGTTGACCAATGTATTTTACGCTAATTTTTTTTAGGGAATATTTTACACTAAAATTAATAATGACTTTTCTTTTTGAGAAATAAAATTAATAATGACTTTGATGATATAATAAATTAGTATAATATTTACGAATATACTTATAAAAGCTACACAATATTGGACCCGGTTTAAAAATCCTATATAAAGTAATAAACTGGACCCGTTTTGGGCCCATTTCATATCTGAAACACGCATAAAAAAGGCAAAATCCTCTCTGTTTCTCTCCCTGATGGATCTTTGTTAGATTTGTTCAGATCTCTCTCTGCAATCTGAAACTGTAACAGAAACAAGGAAGATGACAACTTCAGCGAGGAAGAGGCTGATGAGGGATTTCAAGAGGCTTCAGCAAGATCCACCTGCGGGCATCAGTGGCGCTCCTCAAGACAACAACATTATGCTCTGGAACGCTGTAATCTTTGGGTATCTATCTCCTAATTTCTCTCTTTTTCTTGTTTCTTCTTCTTTATTTGTTTCTAATTTCAATTCTTTTTTTTTTTCTGGGTTTTTTAGGCCTGATGATACTCCTTGGGATGGAGGTGTGTAATTCTGATTATTGCTATTCCTATTTTAAATTATTAATGAATCTTTTGCCTTTGATGGATTATGGTTCTTGAATTATTATTATTTTTTTAATAATTGAGTTTCTGGGCCTTTTTGTTTGGTTGTTCGTGCAATTGGGTTTTAGTTATATTTTATATTGGCTCTTTTTTGGGGATGTTATGAATGGCTAGTGGCGTTGAACTATTATTATGTTGCTAGAATTATTATACATGATGATGTTTTTTGTTCAGGTACGTTTAAGTTGACTCTACAATTCACAGAGGATTATCCCAACAAACCTCCAACTGTCCGTTTTGTCTCACGGATGTTTCATCCAAACAGTATGTTGATTTCAAGCTCATGTATTTGATTGGTTTGCTTGCTTATGTTCTTTTTGAATTATACTTTTTGCTATTTGGAAATTTTGGTTTTTCTTGTTAGTTTTTCTGTTTTTTCTTTTTTGATGAATTGAAATTGCTTTTAATCTCTGACTTGGTTTGAATGGATTTCATCAGTATATGCAGATGGAAGCATTTGCTTAGATATTTTACAAAATCAATGGAGTCCCATATATGATGTTGCTGCTATACTTACCTCTATCCAGGTTCAACTTTCTGTGACTCGTCTTTCTTACTCATATTTCATAGGAAAGAATTGTCTTTTCATGTTAATGACTTGTTGGGATGTCTTTAATTTCTGGTCAATTTATGAGGTCATGTTTTGAGACACAACTTTCTAGTGGTTTTCAAGGTAATATTAATTGAGAAACTTCAGACAGTTACCTGATTATGAGTGGGGCTTAAGATAAAGAAAAATCTATTTTTAGGTCTTGAGAACAGATGGTTGTTGCAAAAATACTGAAGATAGGGTTCTATTCAGATTGTCTCTCTTAGTAGCCTTCACAAATGGGAGCAAAGTTAGTAATGGCTTTTATATTACTTCATTTAACTTTCAAATTTTCAAAATTTCTTTTGGTTTAATTGAGATGCATTGGACATTTGATTTAAATCTCAAAAGAGTTGCATCCAGTCGTCCACATGGTTTGTGGCTGAGGATGATTTCATAGATTATGGAGGATATTTCTAAGGCTGTAAAGCTTTTGTTGGGCTAAGAACTATGTATGCATAAGAACTAGATGTGAACATCACCTGTATGCTTTAATTTTGTAATCCTGCCAAGGGTCTGCTCTTGTATTGGAGAAGAGTGTTTCTGGGTGCCAGGCATTCCTGTTATTGCATTCTGGGGAAAAGTGTATCCAGAGACCTCAGTTTTTAGGCAGTTGGATCATACAGGAGTCATAAATGTTCATATGGAATTTAGTTTAGTTATAGGTTGCTTTCAGGTTTAATTTCAAATATGGCTGATATCAATATGGTTAGAAGTAACTGAGCTCCGAGTTGTGCTTTTGGGTTCATAAAGTTTAGGTCTGGATGTGAAGTGGATCCACTGTCAGCTTTGTGTTTAAGATGCTGCTCGCTGATAGTGGATCTTGTATCACACTTATATGCAATTGATTTCTTATATAGGTTTCCAGACATCACATTTGTTCGGATGGCATCCATGGGATTGTATTTAGATTTTCATGTTATTACCTCTTTGGAGAATTTTGTTTTATGTCTTTCAAGAGATTTGCATTTACTAACAAGAAATAATTTTCTATGTTACTCACCAGTCCTTGCTCTGTGATCCAAACCCAAACTCGCCTGCAAACTCTGAAGCAGCTCGCATGTTCAGCGAAAATAAGCGGGAGTATAACCGAAGAGTGCGTGAAATAGTAGAACAGAGCTGGACTGCTGACTGAAAACCCAGTAAAAGCACCAGCAACCTCTGCTGTGACTGGAAGACAAAAGAAATTTGGTGTAGTGGGCTTCAAGTTTGTTTCTCTGAAATTCTAGGTAGTGGACTTTGTAATATTCTTTAGCATACATTGTTGTTAGAGGATTTTCTTCAAGTGATTTGATTTCTGCCTTTCAGACAGCTCTATTTAAATTTGTTGTCGACCTATCAATGTTTTATCTTGATTCTTCTTTCATCACATTGCATGTAAGACTCATTTATGATGTGTGTAAAGGTCTCATTTGTAGTAGTTGAAGTTGAGATGCCCTCCACAGATACTTGTTAATGGAATTGCACCGCCCCTGCTCCTGGATATGGAATTCAATCATTATGATATGGCTGTGTGCTAGTCTTTTTTTAGGGGTCATACGAGCGATTTTGCAGATGCTATTGAATTATCAATTCTTGAAATATTTGTGA
Source organism: Vernicia montana (assembly GCA_949750685.1). NCBI lineage: Eukaryota > Viridiplantae > Streptophyta > Magnoliopsida > Malpighiales > Euphorbiaceae > Vernicia > Vernicia montana. The sequence goes on along the minus strand of CATKHJ010361338.1, from coordinate 23,859 downwards.
TTATAGCTGATTGATATTGGTGCTTAAGCAATTCCCAACTGTAATGAATCACACAAAAGGTCTACTAAAACCATTGGATTCAATGACATCAATACAACTATTAAAATTCAAGATTTCACACAAAAACCTATTATTTTATTAAAATTGTCTTAGGTTTTATCATTTTATGAAAAAATAATAATTTTATAAGAAATAAAAATTTAGTAGCGCTTAGCCTGGCCCTTGCGGAAAAATGAATAAATATAATATTTTTAAAATAAAATCAAATTCAAGAGAAATTGATAATAATTAACATAATAGTATCATCAGTGACAGTGTATGGATCTAAGTAACATAGCATCAATGATTGTATTATATCTCATAATAAGAAAAATAGTAATCCTACTTTGTTTTAAACAAAGCAAGCATATTAGAAGGTACCATATATTCAATTGCTTTGATTTTTCTGTCATGAAAATCAAAAAGCAAATTGAACTGCTCCACAAAAACCTTAGAAGAAACAAACGAAATGGACTTGCTATCAGCTCCAATAGTTTTTTTTTTTTTGCCTTTTTTTTTAATGATAAAAACAAAACAGAAAGTACTTAAAAGCTAACTTATTTTAGAAAACACTCAAAAAAAAAATTCCTTATAGCTCTTATGAAAGTAATTAGAAGACTGCTTTGGCATGATATACTTATAAACAACATTCTGGAGAAGCTTATGTAGAGATACATGATGTGCAACCCTTATATCATTTAGAGCTGCTATTTTGAGGACAGCTTGCCATTTTTCTTCTTTGAAAAATTGATATGCATAAAAATCCTCAAATGTTAAGTGCCTGTCAAGAAAATTACTACCTTGATAATCACAGAGGAAAAGAGAGAAGGAACTTGAAGAGGGCAGGGAAAAATTGTTTTATCGACACTCTCCATGCCCATAATATCAAGGATGTACAGACTGCCTAGTCGAAAAGCTGTGTACAAAAGTTGTCATTTTCTCTAGTCTTGCTTCCTCTTTTCCTATAGTAACTGACATTTCCTGCAAAGATAAAAAAAAATTTATGATTTTTCATGTAAAGATCCCAAAATGGACAACTTTCTAGTACGGTTTGTTGTTTTATGGCAGAAATGAAAAGAAAAATTTTCAAGTTAATATTGAAAACAGGGTGGTATGTTTGATTTATCAGATGCATTGTACATTAAGAGAGATGGAAGCATAGAAACCTGCAAATTGCTGCTAATGAAGGGTAAGGCGTAGGCCTGGAGGATGTGAAGGTGAGATTGGAGAACCTTCACTGGAGTCTCCCCGCCATCCATCCTGAACTTGAGCTGCAAACTGCAAGTTCCACAGCACATCCTCGATAGAAGGTCTGTCTGAAGGGTCCTTGAGCAGGCACCTTATGCAAACCTCCATCATTGTCTTCAATGATTCATCTGAGCAGCCCTTGCAAATAGCTGGGTCAACCATGCTCCTTCGAGCATCATCATCACTGGTGATGCTTGCTTGTAACTGCAGAATGTATGCAGTAATATTGAATTGTAATTATCTAAAACAGGGAAGTTCCATTGAACAAGATCTAAAAAGAGCAGTATTGCTCTTACCTGATCTTTTAGAATATCTACTTCATTCCCAGTGTTCAACGGTCTCCCCACAATAATTTCAAGCAATATTACTCCAAAGTCATACACATCAATTTTCTCTTCTTGATTTGTCCTGTTAGATGTTCAAAGAAGATTTCATGATATTAGCAACTCAAAAGTGTTTAAATTGCTGATATGCACACTAAACAGTGAAGCTTTACACTCTATGCCTTGGAGGCCTTTTTTTAGGCTAATATCTCAATCGAACTACCATTTACACGGCAGTGCACTCAAAATTCCTACAAGTTAGTACTAACCGTGCACCAGTGCTAGTAGCTTTGGATACACCAGAAGAAACTCCATGGACAACCTGGAAGATGAGTTCAGTTGAACAGCAGCTTTAAGTCTTGGCCCAAAGGAAATAAACAAATAGGCAACAGAAAGAGAAAAATTACCTTTCCTGTGTTTTCTGCTAATAAGGGTAGATTATAACTACTAATTTTTGCAACAAGATTCTGATCCAGCAAAACATCTGTTATTTTCAGATTATTTGAATATACACCTGGCACTATCCCTGTATGCAAAAACTGGATGCCCTTTGCTACTCCTATTGCAGCTGCTATTCGTTGCGCCCAGTTAAGTGTTTGTCTGGCATGTCCCTCTGCCCGAAAAATGGAAAAAAATGGTAAGATACAAGTAAATTAAAAATACAGGGTAGAAGCGACACCTTGCTGTTCCTATCCCGTGTTACAATTTCTAAGTTGCACATTACTAAATTAAGATTAAATGAACAATTTACTTAAACAAAAAGCATATTATCTAATCACATAAACAGTTATGGAAAGGGTAATCCACAACTATTTATGGTAGAGTTGCAACATGAATTTACTCTGGTGGCCTTTAACCATATATACAGATAAACATTAGAAGACTTATACTCATTATCAGTCACAACATTATTTCACATAAATCATATGCACAGAGGATCAAAGGTTGACTCTGAAAAGTTCTCTAACAATGGGATTTCTGCTGAAAGACTTAAAATGAGTCCTAAGAAAAGTTGAGAAACTTCATGGATTACCTGAGATCCAGCTCTTTAGTGTGCCATTTGGTACATATTCAAATACAATAAATATTCTGCTGACACTTGAATCATCCAAGTAGCATTCAAAGCAGTGTCCTAGAGCACTGACCAAATGTCGATGTCTGAGTTTTGAAATCAGCTCTATATGGTGCAGAAAATTTTGGGTGCTGTAGCTTCTTTTCATTTTTAGGCATCTAATAGCAACAGAAGAACCATTCTTAAGTCGACCTCTGTACATCTGAAAGAACGAAACAAATGTTAAACTAACTTTAGATCAGGGAAAGCCAAATTCATAGTTACTGACAGTATCTTATGGACAGATGGATTGGAAATTCAAAAGTTGCCAAAAAATGTCTTAAGAGAGAACCAACAATCTTATTCAGTCCTTTGCCATTGTGTAAAGGAAAAGGATGAAAAAAGTATGGCAACACAAACATGCCTAGTATGAAATTAATGGTAATAGATTGTAGCAGTGCTAAAGGCAACATAAAACTTGGCCAAAGGCATTTATGATCCATGAACAAGCAAACATCACAAACTACCATATCTCTTAGTGGATAAGAGCAATGACAAAAAAAAAACAATACATGATAAAAAAACCTGCCTTTTGGCCATAGTCAACACTGTAAAGGAGACGGTGAGAGAAGAAGAAGAAAAAAAAGGGAAAATCCAATTTAGGAATAAAAGTCAATAAAATAAAGGATTTGTATAATAAGTGTTTGAGGCAAAGGCAAACAAGAAAACTGCATTCAGCATGTATTTGAAAACTTCTCTCTCCTACAACTACAGAAAGCATGGAAGAAAGCCCATCCTTGGGGAGATATGAAGTTTTAAGTATAAAATATGAAACTCATTTCAGGTTTATTTTACACCAGACTGGCATACCTGCCCTTGAGAACCTTGCCCCATGAAAGCAGATGTGTCAAAGTTGTTTGTAGCTTCCTCAAGCTCCTCCAATGAAAAGGTACGATAAGCTGGAATACCAAGCGCTCCAAGCTTCATTGTTTGAGATATATATCCTTCAGGTTTAGCCAATAACCATGCTGTCAGAAATTTTGCTCTTTCCACACTTAATTATTGGTTATCTCATTTATTAGTCACACTTGGCTGCATGCATGAACATGACATAGAGCATAGAGATTAGACAGAGATGAATCTTACTTGCATCTGAGAGCAACTTTGAGGGGAACCCAGCTGATGCATTCTCTGAAATTAGTCTTGTTGAAGGTCTCTTGATTGTCTTTCGGGCATTTACTTTTCTAAGAACCAAGAAAATCAAGCCAACAAGTGCAATTCCTCCAATAATCCCTCCAACCACACTCAATGCAATAATTTTAGAAGCTTGTTTCTTTTTCTTCCTCTGAGGCAAAATTCCTACTGCTAATGCTTCATTACGACAAAAAGACAGTGGATGTTGATTTTGATCCCTATTTGCTAGACAGTTCCCAGCATACTGGACCTTTTCCTTAGAAACAGAATGAAGGCACTTGGGCAAGTGTCCAGTTATAAGATTTGAGGAGAAATCCACAAATTCAAGTTCTGCACTGCATGATTGATTTTCAAAAAGCATTCCTGTGAACTTGTTGTCTGCAATGTTTAAATAGGTTATGGAAGGCAATGATAACAAAGATGGTGAAAATGGCCCCACAAATTTATTTTTTGAGAGATCTAGCCTTTGAAGCTGATAATAGGAGCTCACTTCAGCAGGAAGGCCATCTCTGAACTTGTTCTTGCTCAGTACAAGAGTGACCAACTTGTTTCCAAGCTGAGGAAACTGAGGTCCAAAAGCATTATCTTCCAAGTCAAGCACTTGAAGGTTTGTCAAACTGCTAAAATCAGGCAATTCTCCGTAGAAGTAGTTTTGTGAAAGTGCAAGAACTCTAAGATTCTCCAAATTACTAAATGAATTTGGCAAGGACCCATTGAACATATTTTTCCTCAAACTCAAAACAGCCAAAAGTGGGAATGAACCCAACCAATGTGGTAACGTCCCAGAAAACATGTTGTCATCAAGTATGAGTGTCTGCAGGTTAGATAGTGATGAAAGATCTTCAGGGATGGCATCATATAGAAAATTTGAACTCATGTTCAGTATTTCCAATGATGACAAACGGGCAATTTTACCAGGCAATGGACCCCATAAACCTAGAGAAGCTAATGTCAGGACCTTCAAGTCTGAAAGACTAACAAGTGTGGTAAAAAATGATTCAATTGAAAAGTTCCTAGGCAACATAGGGGCTCCTTTGTTGCCAATGATATGCAGCTGTGTGATGCTTTCCTCATAGCAAACCACAGTTACAGCTGAATTTGGGTCTGTATTGCAGAAATCAGTGGTGCTATTCCAACTGTTTAGAATATATGGATAGTTTAAAAGCCGCTGAATTCTTAGAAGGGTCTGACCCTTAGAGGTTTGTAGTTGCTCTGACTGCTTGATTAAAACAAGCAAGACGGCGATGAAAGTTAGGATTGAAGAATACTGGAATGCCTTTGCCATTGATTGTATGTACAGAACCAGTACACCTGCAAAGCATAGCAGTAGGAAACAAGCATTAGCTTCAAGATTCCCATAAAAAGCAGCAGCTAGGTAAGTAGTTTATGCCAATTATATATGTACTAGAAGTGCATTGCAGCTTAGAGATTCAACTATTGATGCAATTTCACATGCAGAAGCTCTAAAGTTTTTCAGATTGGGAAAAACAGAATTCATCAGTTCATACGAATGGAACTTACATAACCGAAAAAATGATATTAACAAGTAAATTAACCTTATACCATAAACACTTCTATAAAGATTTACTATTTTACAGAAAACTACACACTTGTTATGCAGGATTGCTATTACTCGACTAATTATGGGGAATTTATCAAGTGGACCACATTTTACATATCTCTATGATGCTTTCAGCTTCACTTTTGAATTCATAATCGAATAAAACCAGCAAGTGGTCTTGAAAAAACTGCTTATTCTTTTCCTCTAAAAATCAACAAGAATATAAGACAGCAAATTCAAACCCACAAGTTTTTTTGCTCAATTCCTGTAACAAAAAAAGTCAATTGAAATTTGATAATAGATGATTATGACTTCCAAATGAAGATATACCTACCACAAAGAGGACAAAATCTTCAAAAATGCTTCAAAACTCAGTTCAAATTTTGCATGTTAACTTGGATTTCACACTTTCACTGGAGTCAAAATCCAATAAAGAAAGAACCAACTTCCAATCCTAAAAGAGAAGCAAAAGAAGAGAAAACCCCAAATGTTACATCCCCAATTTTTTAAGACCATCTGCTTCAGGAAAACCCAGAAACCTCAACAGCCATACATTAAGAAACATGTCAACTAGGAACTTCCAAAATACTAGGGACACAAAACAGTTTATTTGTATAGGAAAAGACAATTTAGTAACACGGGTACAAAGAAACTTGTAGCAGTCAATAAATCACAAATAAGTGACCTGAAATACCACAAAATGGACAACCTCTTTTATCTGTTTTTTTCTTTCAGGAATAAAAGAAAACACTTAAGTAGTCTATATAATTATGCCTAGTTATTTGATATCCTTCTTCTTTAGGAGGTCTAAAGAAGAGAAGGGCATGGAAAAGAAAAAGGAAAAAAAAATGAGTCTTGTTGCAGAAGAGAGCCCTTTATTCGCTAGGCTGCAAGAAGAGTTAAAAGATGTGATCTTTAATGTTAAACAATGGTGGGTATGTGGTAATGGTGCTTAAAGCCTTAAACAGAGACTGTAAGTAAGTACTGTAATCTTTCACTTTCTGGGTCCGGTAAGCTTTGGCTTTCTGTGGTGCTGTCACTTTGAATCGGAGGACCCACTACTTGGCTACATTTGTTTAGTCTGTTGCTTTTGGCGCCTTTCTTTCTCTCTCTGCAACTTACAGTTAATTTTGCTTCTTTATTTATTTATTTTATTTAATAGTCTTTTTTATTTAAATTTTAAGAAAGATCTTTCATTTTTTTCCTAATAATTAGTAAATTCACCAATTCTAATAAGGATTAAATAGGTGAATAGTCTCCTATCAGTGAATTGATAATATAGATTTAATGCAGTGTATACAAATTAATTTAAATATATAAATTAGAAATTTAAATAAATTAGAAAATACACATAATTCTGACATAAAAAGTCTATATTTAAGTAAATTAAATAGAAAGGTAAATTTCATAATATATGAAAAAACTTTCTTTAATATTAGCTTCTCACAAAATTTTAAATAAAATCAAAGAAAAAAAACAAATTACTATTTCTTAAACAGTTGTCTACTAAAAACAATTAAAGGAAAAGTGAACAATGGCATACAATTAAGGTAAAGAATAATTCCCTCATAGAAATATAAAATGCTAATTTTTGGAAAAATGGAGTTTTATGTTTTATTAATTAATCCACAATTTTCATATATGCATTTGATACAATATTATATATTATATACTAATTTATATGCTTTAATATACACATAATCTAATGATAAATATATATTACTTAAATAGTAAATATATATGATTAAGGCAAAAGATTCATATTTGATTCCACTCTAATAAGCTGTAAAAGGACATACTGCTATAGTTAAAAATTAAAAATTATTAATTTTAATAATTGAAAAGGAAATACATTATTATGATTATAGTTTTTTTTTTTTTTTTTTTTTTTGGCACAGAATTATAATTATAGTATTTGAGACCCTAGAAAAATCATGAGTATATAATATGCATGTCCAAACAAAAGAAAAAGCTACAGTAGTAAATTCCTAGCCGCCTTTGTATTTTTGCAATTATACAATTATTTATTTACCATGATTTTTAATAGGTAATATTAATTATATATTTAATTTAATTATAATTTAATTACGGTTAAATTTTTGACCTGTAACTTTTTGTTTTCATCAATTTTAATATTACATGAAATTTGAAAACCTTAGTTATAATAAAAATAGGAAATTCAAATATTTTGAAAATATTTACATCTGGTTTGGGACAACAAAGAAAAAATTTAATTAATATCTAACCTAATAATTAAATTTTAGCCATAAAATAGAAAGAGGAAGCATTCAAAATAAAATCTTAAACTCTTAAATCTCCTTAAAAATTGGAAGTATATTAACTTAAATATTTCCTCCGTCCCAAAAAAATTATTCACTCTCTTTTCTCACACAGTTTAAGAAAACATTATTTATTATTTGTCAACTCATAAATTTTATTATATTTTTTCACTTATACTTTTTAATTAATAAGGATAAAATGGATAACTACTTAGAGTGAGCAAATATTTTGAAATATTTTAAAAATGAATAGTGGACAACAGTTTTGACACGGAGGAAGGTGGTGTTTGATAATACCATTCAGCACTTAAATGTTTTAAGTTTATTTGATATCTACGCCTTAAAAGTTTAAATTAAATCAAAAACCACTTAAAATGATAAGTCAATAATTTTAACTTAATTTTCAGTTTTATCATACACTACCAAACTAATAATAAAACTGATGAAATCTAGCTGTTAATCCACATGTTAATAATTTAAAATCTTTTAAAAAAATTGCTATAACTGAAACCCAAAAAATAATAATAATAATAATAAATATATATTAAAAAAAAACAAATTTGGCCAATTGTAAATTGCACGTGGCATGTTAAAATTCACAAGAATAAAAATCATTTAATATATATGCCATCCAGCTTAGCTCTGATCAGATTTCCATTAATAATTGCACCTTTTCTCAATTATTCACATCATCCAATTTATTTAATTCACTTAATAATTATTGCCATAGCCACTTAGTAATCAGTCCTCCTATAAATATAAATAAAAATAATTTTATTTTTTATTTGATTTATTAGAAATTCAAATTTTTTAAAAAAATTTGTTTTGGCATATACTAAATCTTTTTTTTTTTTTTAAGTTCAATAATTAACCTTTATATTGAGTCAATATATTTAAGAATTACTTTTCAATATTAATTTCAAAAATCAAACTCTATCAATAAGGTCAAAATTAAATCCATTTTACTTATTGAATTCATATATATAGAGAGAGGAATCAGTGACAATTGTGGTATTTAACTTGGCTTTTAGGTTTATGAACCTCTTCTTACACAGATTTTTGGTTTGTGATTGTTGGTATATACCCTAAGTCCATGTTTAAAAATTCTTTTTTTTTTTTCCCCTCAAAGTTTAAAAATCCTTCTTTGAGTAGTTGTAAATAGACTCTAGATCCTGTATTTGCTAATGCTTCGATTGTTGTACTGATTAGCGCTCTATGCTCCTGTTAATGCTATAATATTTTCTTTTTTGGCAATATATATATATATATATAAAAAAAGAGAGATTACTATAATACCTCTGAAAATTTTCTTAATTAGCATTTTAATTCTTACTGTTTCAAAATTAGTATTTTTAATTTTTAATTAACTTCAATTAAAAGTGTTAGATGACAAAGAATTAAAGTATTCTATAATATAATAATTGAAAGATTAAAGCATATTATATTTTAAAAATTTTAGAAATGAAAGAATTATATAAACTAAAATATAGTAAAAATCTCATAATTTTGCAAACAATAACTAAAATGTTGGTCATTTATAAATTTTAGGTACTAAATACATTAATTTTAAAATAATAAAAATTAAAATACTAATTATGTTAAATCTAAAATGTGTTTAAGTAATTTACCCTAATAATAATTTCAAAATCATGAATCCCAATAATGATGACTATCCCATGTTTATTTATAAAAAAAAAAAAAAAAAAAAACAATATTATAACGCTCTCTTGTTTTAAATCGAAACACTTTGGAAAATAAAGAATAGAAGCTTCCACTAAAAATTTAAAAATTCAAATTTCATTGAATTGGAATAAAGGGTTACCAAAAGAACAAAAATTATTGACAATAAAACAATAATAATTATAATAATAATAAATTTTACAACTATATGTCGGTGCAAGTGTAATAGGAAGTGGCATGAGAATTAAAGGAAGTTGCACTGACTTGGCCCTTTAGGTTATGGGATTTGAAGGCACACTTTGTTAAAGTTGAAAAGCCAATCCAACATCAATTTTAGAGCTTTTTGCATAATGCCAAAAAATTGCAAAAAGTGGGTGTTTATGGGTTAAGCCCACAAACAATGTTCTTTTCCTTTTTGCCCTTTCATTTTCATATTCATTTGTGGAATTATTTTCCTAGAAAATTCATTCCTATATTAATATATTCATAATTGAAAATCCCTTTGCTAATTACTTTTCAATTTCAAATGTGGAGATAAGATAAAGAAGGAAGATATTAAGATGTTTCAATAATTTGATGGGATTGGAATTAAAGGCTATATAGATTTTTATGTCATCAATGGGCACCACTTGTTCCTTTAGAGGGATTCAAATGTCAAGTTTAACCTTGTGTTTTTATACAAGTCAAAGTCTATTTTAAGGGTAGTTTTGACCTTTTGTTTTCGTTTATATAAAATGTTATTATTATTATTATTATTATTATTATTATTTTTATCTAAGGTTTTGGCCTTTTTTTCATGTCATATGCCCCAAATTAGTCTTTTGCTAATTTTCCAAGTGAGAAATTTGTCTTTTATAGAATAAACTTGGTGCCATGGCAGAGTGGCAAGAAAAGGAAGTAAGGATCAAAATTAAATGCCTCCCAACAAGTTTTGATATTTATTATTTGATGATTGGATTAAAAGTTCTTCACCCAAAAGAAAATACAGAACTCAAGATAAATTAATTAGTAATTTAATGATTTTTTTTTTTTTTTTTTTTTTTTTTGTTATAGTTAAAAAATTCAAATTCTAAAATATGGAAAAAAAAAAAAAAAAGATTTTGTGTGAAAAAATATGATAGTAAGTAGTTTAAAGGTTGAATTACTTCATAACGTAAGTCTTCCTCCAAAACTTCTAATTCAAAACACACAAGAAAATGATCAAAATGATGAAATGTTAGCAGAATTGGAATTAGAAATACCATTACAACTCTTGAAACTTTCCCATTATTGCAATTCTCGAGAAGGAAGCTAGCACATAAAATTCATTTAGTTCCAAGAACTTGAATAAGACTAATTAAGAATAAAGCTTCAACCATAATGTAAATAATGTACCCCAAACAAGCTACATCCGCCACTAAATCCAAGTTGTTGTTGTTGTTCTTCTTCTTTTTTTTTTTTTTTTTTTTTTTTTTTTTAATTTTATAAAAAATTTAGCACCAATTCCAACTCAAACTCGAACCTAACAGCCTTCAAGAATTGAACTCGTACCACTTAATTATAAGCTAATTAGCCGTTCTCCACGCAAAGTAAAATTATATTGATTTATTATTATATTAAATATAAGTATAGTAATAAAATTACTTTTTATAATGTAATATATTTACATATATTATATAAGGAGAAAAGTAATTTGATATACTATTAAGCTAAATATATTATTTATAAAATAAATCACAATAAAATTATATGATAGAAATATGTGCATGCTTTTCAAAAGTTTTTTATTATCCTTGACTGTATTGATTTACTAAATAATGGTAGGAATTTCAAATTCTGTATTAGCAAAAATATCTCGTTTTAATGTTAGCCTCTATGTTTAGCATTAGCTTCCATCTTGTATTGAGGTTATGCTGGTTTCTGATATAATTTCTTTTTAGTAATGCATTTCTTTCTTATAAAAAAAAAACTCACAAAAAATTATTAACATTTGTTATAATTATTATTATTAAAAATATATTATTTTTATTTTTATTTTTTTTTATATATACATACATATATGAATGAGGGTATATATTTCATTATATTGTGTGTGTGTGTATATATACTAAAAATCAATTATTAGATTTTTTATATAAAGATTTAGAATTTAATTTAAAATTATCATATATATTTGTATTTAATCAATATTATATATTATTTATATTTAATAATGATCGACTAAATATTGTCTACACTTGATGCATACACCAATCAAATGAGATAATAATATATAAAATAAAAAATGATATCAATATCTTTTCACTGGATAAAAAAGATACAAAAGAGTTATATTGACTAAAATATATTATCACTCATTGATTTAGTAAATGAGATAAACTTATATATTTGGTGTAGGCAAAAAATTTTCATAATTTATTGATTAATTGATTGATCAATCAATTTTCTTATTAATTAATCTATAAAAATTGACATTAATTAATTTGAAATCAATTGAAATTAAATTATAAAATTAATGATGTGGCAAGATATGGTAAAACCTTCTCCTAGGATTATATTAGTTAAACCTTCAACTTGTAGTTACATTGATCATTGGCTTAGTTAAACCTTCAACTTGTAGTTACATTGATCATTGGCCCTTTCTCATTTTTCTTCTTAAGTAAATTGTTGGTCCATAGTGCAACTGGACCTGGCTTCATTAAGCAGATAGTCCTTTGTTGGACTTTCCATAGCAAGCAACAAGTTACCATTGACAGTGAGGGTACTGTGAAGAGGTTCAATCAAATCCCATTGTTGCCTAGTGGAATTAAACCATTTAAGGTCATATCATTACCTTTTGGGTCAAATTGGTTTGGCCTATTAACCATAATATGAAGTGGTTTGGCGCACAAGAAAATTCACAAACCATGTGCTAACAACTAACAAGCAACTGGTAGTATCCGTAGTTTTACAATTTGGCAACCCATTTATGACTTGAGAAAGACAAAATACAGAAAAAAGAAAAGGGTTATCATATGAACAAAGGTTTAAAATTTTGAAAATTGAAAGTATCTATGGGAAAAAACAAAAAAGATTTAAGAAAAACGCAACTTTCTTTGAAAGTGATTAACAAACAGCTAGCAACTAATCTCTACAACTTGGGGACCTAAGTACTCAATTCCATCCATTTGTGAATTCTCTGGCATCTCAATCTCTTCCAACCATCCATAACAGTCTCCTTCCTCTTTTGTCAACTCCATTTCTCCATCTGCATTGACCAAATTTGAAGTTGAATAAATCATTCCGTTATATTTTCTTGCACAGAGAGAGAGAGAGAGAGAGGGGGAGAGAGATAGCAATAATATAAGAAATTAAGAATGTTAAGAATAGAAACATTATAAAATATACAACTACATATCAGAATTGTGAGTTTTGGGCTGCACATGTTTCACAAGTTTGTATACACATACTAAAGACTCTGACAAGGAAAAGATGAGCCTTTTGTAGATAAGGAAAAGAAATTGATGATCAGGACAGAGTCATGCCTTCCAGAAGTCAAGAAGGTTTTAGTTCCCAACAATCTATTTCTTCCACATGAACTCCCTTTTTTAATTTTACTCAATAAAAGGTGAAATTTAAGGATGTTACTATAAATATCATCACTACCACTTGCAATGGTTTTGCAGCGCAAAGTAACTGCCAGTCTATTTTTTTATTTGTACTTCTTTATATATTTCAGCGGTCTGCATAGACTGATGCTGATGCATATCTTATAGCTGTGTATTAATTCATTTTAATATCTAATTATAAATCCATAAGAAAAAAAAAAGACAAGGAAATTAAAGTATCAGTTTCCTTACTTGAAAAGGCACTGTAAGGAGAATCTTTATAGTACGAGCAATCTCGACCATCTTCTTTAGAATAGGGAGGTCCAAGCACATCAAGAACTGCACAAGGTGTAATGGCTGTAAATTGATGGATATTGCCTCCTGTTGTTGGATATAATACAGAAGTGTCGCAAGGAGCTGTAAAGACGCTATCAGTTACCATTTTCGCCAATCTCACTGTAAAATCATCAAATTTGGATCAGAAACAAGTTTGACTGCTGCATACAGTTTTGGTAGGGAAGAATGCAGGAGGCACTCACAGTGAGAAGGCTTTACAGGATCCTCTGAACTGGGAGGACTAACCCAATCGTATGATTTGATGTGCATTGTCCCTAATAGAAGCTTGCTAAAAACAGTCATCCCCGGATGGTTGTGGAGAGGGATGACAGCCGTGGCAGGAAGAAAGAAAATACACAACTGCATGAAGAAAAATATAGAAAACAAATCAAGAACTTGAACAGAGTTTTTGGAGCATAAAATGCGATAATGACTATATCAGACTATAGAGGTCCACAAATTTCATAAGCAAGTGACCATGAATAATTCATACAATTGTAATGCTATTTCACAGGCCTGCAAAACCATTTGCTCCTGAAGAAACTTAACAATTGAACATGCATGTTTTTCAAAGTTAAATAAATCTAAACATAAAATCACTGGTATGATTTATGATGGTATTAGAAAACTTTGCTAGAAAAGTTCAAAATGCTGTGCTATTCATAAAATAACAGGCAAGCCAGCCACTGACATGCTTCTGAAAAACTTAAATGGTTAATGTGCAAATTTCAACCTCAGGTGCCATATGAAAGCATCCCAAACAATTATAAAATAAACAAAAGCCATCCACCCATCTATCTACCTCAGGTCCAAAATAAAGCATTCAAAATCATCATAAATAAACAAGAACCATCCACTCATCTAGTCTTACCGAAAATTTATCACACTTGTATATGGTTGTGGTAGTGACCCTTGGAGTTCCTTTAACTGCAGTTTTAGGCTTAAAAAACTGCAACTCGCTGCTCAGCCCAACGTCTTCTGGCTTCATCTTGTCTACAGCACAATAAAAAGGCTTCTTAAGAAATGGACATCTAGTTGAAAAATGCCTTTAATTTTAATCATCTATGAAAACTTTTATACACATCAAATGTTTTACTCAATTCAAAGGAATATTATTCGCTTGAGCATGTGAAAATGCTACCAACAGACACATTTGCACGAGTAGGAAAACATAAGTCATCATGTTGCATTATTTTAAAACAGCTTTCGAAAAATATTTATAGCATTTAGATGTACTAAGCACAACGTTTAAGATATATTACAAAGCTAAAAAATATAAAAGGATCTGATTCTCTCACTCACTCTTTCTTTCTTTATACATATTATATATATATAAAGACCTCTTTATATATATTATATAGAGAGAGGGAGAATATGGATAGAATATAAATAGAGGATATATACACATAAACAAGTCATGCTGATTTACACTTGTCTTGTCCTCACGAATATGCTCAAAGTCAATGGTCACAATCTACTGAACCTGGCATACAAAACCAGGATCATCTTCGCGTATCCTTCTTCCTTTTCAAACTTGGTAAAAGAATTTATTGACAGACGTAAGTATATACACGTCATAGAGAACAGGAACTTAATCTATCAGTTTGCAGAAATTTATTATTTTCCATTTAGAGCTTAATTTGATTGTTGGAAAATGTTTCTAACAAGCCACATCTAGGAATCTATTAGGTTTTGTTGCAGCATTCACCAAACTATATATAACAGCAAGAATAATAATTTACCTTTCCTTGAAACTGAAAATATAAGAAGGGAAACTTCATAAGTTCCATTTTAGACCCAAAAAAAAAAAAAAAAATGGAGGAATCACCCGTTTCTCCAAAACCAAAAACTCAACCTTTATGTTCATTATCTTATAAAGAACCTATATAATTAAATTCCAAAAATAGTAAAGCCACCACATAAGAAAACAAGAAGTTTTGTTCCAATAGATAGAGACTTTAGTAAGATTTTATAGGGTGGGCAAAGGCAACCACAAGGCCTGGTGGATCCTTGATGGGCCTAAAATATTTTCAGGAAGCTAGATAACTACAACTTACTTTACACAATGTCATTTATAGCATTATTTAGCTAAGAAGACAAGTACTGCTGTACAAAGTTTACAAACAGAATTTTCTATAGAAGTTTTTGCAGGTAAGGAAAATGAAAATCTCACCAAAAAGGAGTAGGAGAAAAAGAGGGGGGAGGCGGGAAAGGGTGAAAAGTTCACATATCTAAAATAGGTTAAAAGAAAAATAAATACATTCCTCATTCTGTCACACAACCACTTAAGAAAAAAAAAAATACTAAAATACTTATTAACTATAAAGAATGTACATTCCTAAAGAGACAGGTATCAAAACTAGAAAATGAAAATGGATTGGCTGTGATGCACAAAGGACGGTGAAGAAAATTGCACCCCATACTCGATAGGATTCTAGAACTTACACTGCTGCGGCCCATCAGGATAAGTAAATTTCAAATAAAGGGATTTAATAGAATTTTTAGTTTAAATTGTATAATTAAAGATCCATACTTGTAAATGACAAAGGAAATACCATGCTTAAACCAAATTTTATGAGTGAGTTGACATTTTTACAATTGATATTTCAAACGCACAATCAAACAAAATTACTATAACTTATATTCATGAATTTAGTCTACATTCTATGAATCTATTCAATCATATATAATCTAATATGTTCTAGAAACCAAAATTCAAAGCTCTTCATTTCAAATCACTTATCTATAAAAATAAAATCTAAGGAAATTTCTCTTAGCCTTTTCAAGAAAACACAAGTACGGAAATTTACAAATTTTTTTTTTGTTAATAAAAAAGTGAAATTATGCACAAGTTCTTTTTTTTTTTTTTTAATAAATTCTTATTCACTCTATTGAGAGACATTTTCAATGAAGAAGCGAATATAAGAGCATGAGATTTAAGATCATAGCAATTAATACTATCTAAAAAATAAAGATCACATTTATAAGTAAATGCAACCCATAATTGACAACAATATAAAAATCAATCAATCATAAACTATCACTTATCAACTCCAATATATCTGTAAAGACAAAAATCCAAATAATGATTCCAATGAAGGACTTAGTGGTGTAATTAATATGATATTAATTAGTAATCAATCACTTAAGTTAAATCTAAAAATAGATGGTAAGTATAAGTAATTATTATAAACATACCAAGAAGATGGCATAATCTCTCCACATCAATAGGCAAAGGAACAGTGCCAGGGCCTTTAAATACTTCTCTGCATGACATATACAGCTCCTGTATTGCCATGGGAACTTTTGCTTCAGGCCGCTTATTAATTCTTTTTCTGCATCTTCTCTTCCTGATAACTTTGTTGGCATATCCAACCTTGTGTACGTGCCCAACTGGGCCACTTCTTGGATCAACCACAGCTTCTATTGTCATTGAAATTACACTAATTTCTAAACAGTAAAAATCAAATGATGGGCAAGACAAATTATTCTGTACTTGAAAAAAATTGTCAGGATTGTTTAGACCTAACAGAAAAGGAATAAAATGAAAATTCAATGAAATTTGCAAAACCCAAAAAGAAAAATTGAACCCAATAAACAAGGGCAAAAATTCTTTGAAAATGAGAAAAGGGGCAAAGAAAAATAGAAAATTTTATGGTGATGGGCAGCTGTAAATCAAGAAGAAGAAGAAGGAATGAGTAACATATAGAGGTGCAAAAATAGTGAAATTTAGAAGAGGTGATTCTGGAAACTGTTAGAAAAGGGTCCATGGTATTGTACAATATAAAAGAAATTGGCAAAACCAGGGGCCAATTGGAACAGGAATTGCTTTGGCTTTGAAACTATGCTCTGAAAACAACTTCAAAAGGAAACACAAAAGAAATAAATATATATTTATATTTACTAATTTTCAATTATTTGCAATTGCAAGCAAATCCCGCCCCCCGGGATTGAGTCTTGAAACTGCCGGTTTATTTATACCACCCCTGGTTTTGTTCGATTCATTTGTCCAACCCACAATGTGTATTGACCATTATACCCATTTCCCTTTTTAATGTTAAATTCTTAAAATCTTTACAACAATTCAATTTTTTTTATAAAAAAAAACTTTCTATAAAAATTAGTTTAAAATATTTTTTAATAAGTAAAATTAAAAGTCTCTTTCTTTTAAATTTTATTTATAAAAAAAATCATGCCTCTTAAAACATGATTTACATAGGGAAATTTGAAAAGTTAAATTCATTTTTTATCCTTTAATATTATACACATCATACAAAATATTAATTTAGATATAATATCAAAACAGATAAAATTTTCATCAATTAAACAATAATCATATCAAATATTATAATAATAATTTATATTCAATATAGACAGAAATCAAATCTAAAAATTTTAAGTTTTAAAATTTAAAATTTTAATTCTATGACTAAATTAAAATTTTATCCACAAAAGCTTAAATCTAATTACAATCTAAAATATAACCCATTTAAGAAAATATATACAATAATTTCAAGGAATTAAGTAAAATATTGTCTTTTTAGTGATGTAAATGGTTAGCAATTTGAAATTAGAATTAGGGACCCATAGATTCTCTAAAGTACAAAGCTATGGAAGGTGAGGATCTGTCCTATTCTAAACTATACATTGGATCCTTAAATCTCTTTTCATCTACTTTCAAAGAAATTTCTAAATATTACAAAACAAAAATAGGGACAAATATGACATTTCAATGAAAACATTTTAAAGAAGCAATGTATCACGTAGTATCCACGTGCAGAGCTCGTGCGTACCCAGAGTTGAACCCATCACGTCTCGTGTCAAGTGTCCTCCTTTTCTCTTCCACCACCTGTCCAATATCCACTTCATTATATTGTTGTAATTAAATTTTTTAAATTAAGATAAAATAATTTAAATTAAAATATTTGTGTATATAATTAATATGTTGGTACAAGATATAAAAATGTCCTTTTATGTTTGAGCTCAGAAGCGCGTAAGCCTCTCAGCTATATTTTAGAATAAAAATCTTATAAAATATATTTTTTTTATCATTTAAGTCTTTCGTATAACTAACATTAATCATATGTTTGGAAATAAAAAAAAATAAGAAAGAAAAAAAAATAAGAGAGGAAAATAAAAGAGAAAAGTAATTTTTTCTTGTTTAGAAAGAGAGAAAAATAAAGAGACGAAGGAAAATAAACTTTATTTTCCATCTTATATTTTCTCTTCATTTTAGAAGAAAAATAAAGAATAAAGAATAAAAAGAAGAGGAAGAAAAATAACTTTATTTTTCTTCTTTTATTTTCCATTCATTCAAACAAGTGAGAGAAAAATAATGAGAAAATTTTATTTTCTCTTTTTTTTTTTCTCCCTAAAAAATTTTTCAAACATAGTGTAAATAAAAAAATATCTCAATTATCTTATTAACATGGCAAGTCAATAAGTCCATCTCTCGCATGTAAAACACCATTTGACAGTATGATGTGGCAATTAATCCACATTCAAAAATACATGTCATGGTTAATGTCATCCACGTGTCCTTTTTGCATTTTATCTATATATATAAATATAAATATAATAATAAAATTACAAACTCTAAGTTCAATCCTACTAAAATAAAATTACAAACTTCAGTGTAAAAACTTTGAAAAAAAAAAAAAAAACTTCAGTGTAAAAAAATAAATAAATAAAATTACAAACTCTCATCTTTCTATTTGCTCCTCAAATACTCCCTTCCCAAATCTCATCTCTCCGCGAAGAACTTGACGATCTCACCCTGTTTCGCAAAGCTCTTATTCAATCCATTGGAAAAAAAATTTATCGTTTATCAACCAAAAATCTTGCCCCTAAAATCGCCTTCCTTTTCTTAACAAACTTTGATCTCACTTTCACTCCCTTATGGGAACAATTCTTCCATGGAAATACTCATCTCTTTAACATCTATGTCCACACTGATCCATTTGCTAAAGTTTCAGTACCAAATGAAATTTTTAAAACCCAGTTCATACCCAGCAAAAAAAAACCAACGTGGATCTCCTTCTTTAATCTCTGCTGAGCGTAGGCTTCTTGCTCGTGCCATTCTTGATTACTCTTTAAATCTCTATTTGGTTTTGAATTCATGTTGTTTGTCTCTAATTACATTAAAAAAAAAAATTGAAGAATACGATGCACCACGAAGCTACCAGAGGGTTGACCTTGTGTTGGGTGTTACTGGAATGGTCGGCAATATTCTCACTTGATTATGCGAATTGAAACCCTTCTTTGATCAAAAAAGAAATACCCATAATTTATAAAAACTTATAGAAATAACCTTTAATTAAGAAATTACAAATAGGAAACAAGCAAAACTCAAATTACTGATATGGGTTGGCTTAGAAGCTGATTTTTGAGTAGAAGAAGAGGCAGGATAAGAACCTGGCTTTGGGCTTTTCAATTTCTAATTTCATCTCTGAAAATTAGGGATTTCGAATGAAAATAAAGATGGGATAAGAAATCGCAAAAAAGAAATAGTAATAGTTAAAAAAAAAAAGCAACAGATCGAACTTAGGAATTTCTCAGCCGTCAACCCCCAAGCACGCATCGCACAGCCAATAAATCCTCCAGCGTTGGTGACAATCGACAATCCAAAAATAAAAAACCCAACTCCGATGACTCAAAATCAATGAAATAGAACTGCGAAGGAGGGCAATGACGAAGGCCATGGAAAGAGTAGCCATGGCTCAGTGGGTCAGAGAATATGAGCAGGAAAAAGAAAAAAAAAAAAAAAAATTAGTAAAGCATTAGGTTTTAAGTTGACCTGTCAATTAGGTGGGGTCCAATAACTATTAAAATTTTTGCCATGTCAATTGCTACGTACGATAATATATTTTAAAGTTAGTCACTATCTAATAAATGGCTTAAATAATAGAAAAAACATATTTTGTAATATTTTTATTTTAAAAAATAATTGAGGGACTTATGTGTTCCTGAGCTCAAACATAAAAAGCATTTTTGTACCTTATTCCTAATATTATATATATGTTTTTTTAGCTTAATGATAAAAAAAAAAAAAGATTTAAACATTTTTTTAAAACATATTACAAGGATATTGTTCATAACAAGATATCAATATCAAACCTTAAAACACTCATTCCACAAAATTACTTGTTTGCTAATAATAAAATTAATAAAAAGAATACTATTAATTATCATTATAATTTATTTCCTTATCATTTTCTATTATTTTCAGTGTAATAATAAAGAAATAAAATTAAAATTAAACTTATCAATGTTTAAGTGGTAGTAAAAGCATATATAATAGATCTTTTTAAACCACAAATAATTGTCTTATTTAAATTTGAAAATTTAATTTCAATTAAATATATATTTATTTTCAGGTTTGACTAATTATATATGAGAAAAATATTTATTTAAATTTTTTAATTAATTTATTTTAAAATTTTAATAACTAATAGACTAATAAGAAAATATAAATAATAAATAAATGATTTATTTGAATAACAAACATGCATCTTTTCATCCAAATATATATATATATATGAATATGAAAACAATAAAAAAAATAATTATAAAAAATTAAATAAATAGTAAATAACAAATGTGCATATTACAATTAACAATATTTTACAAACACATAATACTAAATTTATATATTCAATAATTAAAACACTTATATCATTATATGTATGTAATTTTAAAAAATAATTAGAATGATATTAGAGATTAAATTTTTTTAATAAATAATTGAATAAATTTTAATTAACATATAAAATAATATAATAAAAATTAAACTTGCCCAAAGGGCAGGCTAATTTATAGTGATATAATAATTTAAAATTTAAGATTCACATTAAACATAATTAGAGATTATTTCCATATTTAAATAATTAATGAAAATCGGTTAAGGATGTCTGGTTTTGACCAGACCATAGCACCTAGTCGGGAAAAGATATGAAAATAAAGATAAAAGAAATAAGAAAAACAAAAGTAAGTAATTGTCAAAAACATGTTCTGAAAAGTAGAAAGTACTGATTGTTAATGTGCTGAAACAGCTTTAGCTTTGGCTTGGGCAAAAAAAAAAAAAAAAAAAAAAAAAAGGTGCTGAAACAGGAAATCCAAAAATAGCTTTTTCAACACCCTTTCAAGATAGGAGGGGCGGCAACCCAAATTTGCTTAATTAACTAAATCAATTTCTTTTTCTTTTGTTGATAGTTTTGTCAAATAATAATGGAAATAAAAATTTATTTAGGGAAAATATCTCAACATTCAAATCAATAAATTAAACATATTATAAATCTTCACTTAAAAGAATAGTCAAAATAAAGGATAAGTATCATAGACACTTGCCACACATAAAATGAGAGAAGGAGAAATTTAAATAAATTACACAATATAAATAAAATGGTGTTTGATAATATTTATTTTAAAAATTTTAATTAAATTAAAAATTATTAATAAAGATAAGTTAAAATTTTATGTGTGAAATTATATAAATTTTAAAATTATATCACTTATATTTTTTAATTTTTAATGTTATTAACCCTATTTAACTCTTTTTTTTTTTTTCCTCAAAAAATCAGTCCACCTGAATTGGATTATATCAAATTTGAAATTGAAAAATGTGAAATTTCACTAAACTCTCACATATACTCCATAGGCAAATTCTTAGATTGTTTTAAAACAAAATACAATATTTTGTTTTGTTATAAATTTTATGAAAAAACAATTTAATTTATGAAAAAAATATTAAAAAAAATTGTGATTTTTCATAAGAAAACTAATTTTTTCATAATTATGAAATTATTTTTCTTTTTTATTAATTTAATATTTTTTTCATAAAATTATTATTTTATATAAAATAAATCATATTTTCGTAAAATTAAAATTTTTTTTGCAACTAAAAAAAATTACGAAAAATAATTTTATTTAAAAAAATATATAAAAATATTGCGATACTTTAATTTCTAACAAAATAACCATAAAATACAACTATTTCATAAACCATAATTTTCTCTAAAAATTATAGTCAACCCTTAATTGAAAAGAGAAAAAAATATTATCTTTATATTTTAATGATTCATTTTCTCTCTCTTGTACCCTAGTTTGAGATGTACACAATTTAAAACAGATAAAGAAGAGTAACACTCACCCTTCCTCGTCCTTCACCAAATGTCAAGGACATCTCTTTCCCATTTCCGTTTCTTTTCCCTTCCTCGTCCTTCACCAAATGTCAAGGACATCTCTTTCCCATTTCCGTTTCTTTTCATATCCTTACCCCAATCCAAACAAAGAAATTAATGTTCACGGATTCTAACAATACCAACATGAAGATGATCTCATCCCCAAGACTTTTTTATTAACGCCCACAGACAAGGAACAAGAAGAAGAAGAAAGGAAAAAGAGTAGTCATTGAATTGTTGAAATTATAGGTAGCATAACATACAATACACACCTTACTAAGTTGTGAAATTTAGGGCCTTAAAGCCATTCATCTGCCAACTATCACTCTATCAGTATAATGAATTACTCCCTGCAAGCAGCCAATTCCTTCAATGTCAGTCACCCTCGTAACTTGTAACCTCTATTTAATTGTATCTTCCTCTATTGATTACAGTTGAACACTAGAGCCATGATATTACCCTTTGACTGGAATATGAGAGAAAAGAGCAATAAACTTTCTTTGAAAATTCGTTCAACATGATCTCATATTTTCAGGAAGCCCTCGTACAAATTCATTTGGTTTCCAACAAAAAAGTGCTATGCACATCAAAAACATGAAGAGCAGTTCAATGACTCCAAGTCACTAGAAAATACAAGATGACAATTGTTATTAGCATTCCCATATACTTGATCCATCTATCTACACGGTTTCGCCTCTCAATGAGTCTCAATACGGAGTTGGAGAGCCCCACTGTGTTGAGAACATCAAGAGCTTTGCGTTGTGCATTCTGTACCAAGATACAAGTTAATTAGTACAAGTTCATCTTAGCATCAGAAAAACAATGAATTCAACGCATAATTAATGATCATGTTTTCCATAAAATATAGAGATCGAGACACATCTAATTATTTTAAGCTTTGATGAGGATGGTCCCGATCTGAGTATGGGTTTCATCAGAATTGATCTATCTAGTAGACAATTCTGAGTGTCTAACACATTATGGTTAACCACTAACCATGGCCCCAGCCCCTCCCACTTCAAAGCTCAAGTTTCAAGCACTGAAATGTTCCTAAATCCCTACTTAAATTTCTATCTATGCTTAATGCAACATTTAGGAATGGCAATGAGGCGGGGCGGGACGGGTTTTGAGATTCCCGTCCCCGTCCCCGTCCCATGAACAGTCGAGACAAAGGCGGGACGAGGTAAATCGGGTTCGAGGCGGGCGCAGGGCGGGGACGGGGATTCCCATTTATTTTTTTATAATTTTATTATTGTTAAAACTTCATAATTTATATATTTTGACAAAAATATTATACATATTTATGTTAAGTTTTATATATTATTAATTAATATTTAAATAATAATAATATAATTAAATACTCAATAATATAATTTTAAAGAAAACTAATAATTTATATATAT
>CATKHJ010361326.1:0-15672 GCA_949750685.1 Vernicia montana | reverse complement strand
CATAGACATATATCTCTCCCCCATTGGGTTTGGGAATAGTCATTTTGAGCTGCCGGATGTTAGTTGATGCATCGAAGTCATAAAGGAGAGGCCTACCAAACACTATGTTATAGCTTAGTGGTAATCTTACTACCACGAAATTGGCCATTACTGTAACACAGTCTGGGGCAGAGCCTACTGTGACAGGCAACCTTACGATCCCCATGGCTGGTACTTCTGTTCCATCTAAGGTGCGAACCGAATTTCTCATATCCTCAAGATCACCTTCCTTAAGTCCCATCTTGGCATATGCTTCAGCTGTAAGCAGGTTAACCGAACTTCCATTATCTACTAACACCCTTTTTACCAAAAAATTAGCTACCATTGTTTGAATGATTAGTGGATTAGAATGAGGGTGTTTGATTTGACTTCCATCCCCTCTTCTAGTTGGCTCTTGATGTCCATTCCAAAAGACAAACTCAGGCTCTTCTTTCTTTCTTTGGGAGGCTTTATGCTAATTCTTGCTCATTATCTCCTCATTTGGTCCTCCTGTTAAGAAATTAATGGTTCCTGCCGAGCCATCATTAACAACTTGCTTCCCTTTGTCTCTGTTAGTTTCTCTTTGATCACCTTTCACAAAGTCCTTCAGGTATCCCTGTTTGATCAACCTTTGAATTTTCTCTAACAACTGCCTGCAATCGTTTGTGTTGTGGCTATGAGCATTGTGAAATAGGCAGTATTTATTATTATTTCTCCATTTTGATGGGGTAAACATAGGTTGGGGGCTAGCCCAGATATCTTGATCTTTGAAAGTTGTGAATACTTCTGCTGGGCTCGCATTTAATGGAGTTAACTTGGTCAGGTCCAAGGTATAGGTTGGCTTGCTCTTCTCACTCCTGCCTTTCTTGCTTTCCCTACTAGGCTCTTCTTTTTTGGCTTTGCTCTCTTCTTTAGGGTTATCGCTCGCTCTTCTCTTCTTGGCGAACTGGTTAAAGGAATAGGCATTATATTGCCTGATATACTTTTGAGCAATGGCCATGGCCTCTTCTAGGGTGCGAGGTGCATGTCTACACAATGCCTTAAAGTAATCTGTATGGAAGGTTCCATTTTGTAGAGCCTCTACTGGTCTAGGTTGGTCGAGCTGCGTGACCTTTAGTGCTTCTCTGTTAAAATGAGCCACATAATCTCTTAAAGGCTCCCCTTCTTTTTGCGATATAGCTTCAAGACTTTGTGTTCGTTTTTCCACTGGGATACTGGCTGCACATCTCTACATGAATTGAGTAGTGAGTTGCCCAAAACTAGAGATGCTCTTCTCTTCCAAGCCATCGAACCACCTAGTAATTGCTCCCTCTAGAGACCCTCTAAAAGCCCTGCATAGTACCTCATCACTTCCTGTCTGTAACTCTATTGCATGTTTATAATCCATAACATGAGCTCTAGGATCAGTTTCACCCCCATATTTTTTCAGATTTGGGGGTTTGAATTTACTAGGCATTCTGTATTCATGTATGGACCTAGTGAAAGGAGACTTTAGAGCTAGTTTTAGATTCCTATCAAGAGACTTTTTGTTCTTATCTTCAGCGATTTCTTCTAAGTACTTTTTAACAGTCTCTCTTATCTCCTCATCTCTTTTTTGGCTGGTGGCTTCATAACTGGAAGTTTCGGAGTGAGATCCTCCTTCCTTTCTGTCCCCTTTCTTGGATTGTCTCCTTTCTTTGTTTTTGCTACCTAGATCAGTTCTATCCGAACGTCAATGCTGACGTTCTTTACTTCGGTTTCCGCTGGCTGTTTGATCACTTCGCTCCTGGCTAATATTTTCTTTTTCAGCATGATCGCCAAGTCTGACTATCTCTGACTTTACTCTTTCCCTACTTTTTCCAATTGCACGATCTTGAGTTCGTGCCTCTAGTGATTTTTCTCCAAAGTCAAGCCTTCGAGTAAGGTCTACCCCCGGTACCACCTCGGTATTTGTTTGAACATTAATGGCCGAAGTGTTTTGAGGGGTTTGTAGGGTACTTAGCAGTAACTGTAAAGCTGTCACAGCCTCAGGAGTTAAAAGGATAGATTGGTTGACACTTTGAACTGGGACTATGGTGCTTAGTTGTTGCAGAGTAGATGCTACATTAACATTTGAGGTTAGTCCAGGCAGAGTGATATGAGTTTCAGCTTGATTTTCTACTTCTGGGTGGATTTGGGAGTTTCTGAGAAGATTTTCCCGATTATTATTATCTCATGATTGAGCCATTCTCCTTGATTAAGTTTTTCTTTAGATCACAAAGTTTTAAGAATGTTTAGGAAAGATTTTTAACTTAATCGTTCCCTACAGACGGCGCCAATTTGATGAAGCTAATTCCAACCGAGGTGAGATCGTTTAGAATAGTTCACTTTTGCTTGAATTCGTTCTGAGCTAGTGCGACCTGTAAGAAGAAATGAGAATTAAGTGGGCTAGGTGGGGTGCCTAGCAAAACCACTCCGACGGTCAAGTTAGTAAATTAGCTCAATAATATTTAAGTATTGCTTTTGTCAGTTAAATTTTAAGGTATTTATAGGAGATAAATCCTTACAAGAGTTGAATATGGATTTTCTTGACCGGTTCGGATATAGAATGGCTTACTGCATCGTTCTGATCCTTTTCCTGCTTGGATACGAACTGAATGGCTCTTTATTTGACTTTAGTTAATGGGCTTGTAAATATATTATATTGGGCTGGGCTCAACTTACTTTACTACCCAGTTCGGTATATTTTGTCCCTTATCACCAGAAAAATAATTTAGAACCTCCATATATTTATTTATAATACATAATATAATATACCAATTAACTCATGTCAAAGGCTTTTACCATAAATGAAATAATTCCTTTTCTTTTTGTGTTACCAATGTCTATCCGTAAGTTTGAAATGAGGTAAAATAAGATAGAAAGAAAAATAAAAATAGAAAATAAGAGAGTATTGTATTTTTTTATTATTTGGGAATGAAGGAAAAATAAAAAAGATGAAAGAAAATATGTACTATTTTCTTCTCTTTATTGTCTCTCCAAAATGGAGAGAGAATAAGAAGAAAAAAGAATAATTAAATTCAAATTTAAACTTTTATGAAATATTAAAATAATAATTTTTTATTTGTATATTTTTTTCTCCATATATTTTAATTTTCCAAATAAGAGAAAATAAATTTATTTTCATTCATTTCCTTTATTTATTTTCCTTCAATCTAAATAATAAAAAGAAAAATAAAAGTTATTTTTCCTCTTTATTTTCTTTCCTCCCTAAAATATTTTTCAAACATAGGATAAAGCACAAATTATTAGAGGTACATATTCTTAAAATTTTGGTTTGAATTTTCACACAATCAAAATAAACGAAAATTTTTAGGAAAAAATCAAACTGAATTGAAATTTGTAGAAAATCAAATCGAATTAAACTGAAATAATAATTAATAAAATTAAAATAATTGAAATTTCAAAAAAAATAAAATATACATAAAAATATATTATTAAACTTTTTTTGAAAGAAAGAAATTATTAAACTTATATATATAGGAAAAAATTAACTAAATTAAGACCAAAATTTAGAAATGTCATCTTGAACAAAGCACAAGATACTATCATAAACTTTTTTCATCCATACAAACTCTTTCATTGAATGGAAAATGAATTTTTGACTAGGTGGTGTGGTGAGTCACCATATTTATTTTCCTAAGGACAAATGGAAACAATAGAGGAGATATTAATTATATGCAGATAATTAAGCCAAGTTCGGACAAATCATTTTTGCAATTTTGAATGGCTTATTGGATAGCTATTTGACCGTGACCAATATTTTTAATTCAATTCTTTATTTATTGCCATCAATATCAAACTAAATTGAAATAGCTAAATTTTATTAAAAATTAAAATCAAATCAAATTTTTAAAAATCAAATAAAAATAATATCATTACTATCATTTTTTTTTAAATTTAAACCGGTCTATTCTATTTAGGGGTGAGCAAAATCGAACCGAAACCGAAAAATTGAATCAAACTGATTGGTTCGGTTTGGTTTTTAGTGGTTCAGTTCGGTTTTTAAAAAAGAAAACCGAATTAAATTTCGATTCGATTTTTACCAAAAAAATTTAGTTTAAACCGAACCGATCAAAATTTTAATATATATATATATATATATATATATATATATATATATATATATAACAAAAAGAAAAAAAATGTCAAATCAAAAAATCGAATCGAAGCGAACTTTTTCAATTCGGTTCAATTCTCACTAAAATTTCAGTTCAATTTGATTTATATAAAATTTAATTTCGGTTACTTCGGTTATTTCAGTTTGGTTTAATTTTGAATCAAACCGACTAAATACTCGCCTTTAATTTTATTATTTAAAATTTCAGTTGGACTTCATTTAAATATTTAATTTGTAATCCTTTATTTTTATCGGTCAGATTTCAAAATATAGCTATATATATATATATATGGGGACGTGTAAAAGCATCTTTCTTTCTTTTACTTGTAAAATCCAAATTGGTCCCCATTTGGAGATTTTTTTGTTTGACAACGTGTCCTCCTTCTTCATACGTGTAACATATTAATCATTATATTGTATGGCTTTTAATCATAAGTAGTATTTTATTTTTAAAATGTTGTGTTACATTTTAAGTTTTAAATAAAAAGATAAAAAGAATTTTATTAACAAGTGTCCTTAAAACACTGATTTAAAAAGTAATTAATGTAAATAAAATTACATAAATTTATCTAGATGAAAGAAAAGTAGAAATTTTAATATAACTTTGAAAATTGAAATTCTACTTTATAATTTATAAATTTAAGAATTATTGTTAATAGTGACAAAATATTTATATAATCATTACTATTATTTTATTACTCATCATTTATTGAAACTAAATGAAATTTCAATAGAATTAAAATTGACAACTTAAAAAATTAATATCACATAAATTTAATTGAGAGATTTAATAGAAAAAATATATATATTGATTTTCAAATTAATTATTTATGCATATTAAAATATAGTTTACTGGTAAGTACATATACGACTTGAATAATTAAAAAAAATCATTTACGAGGTAAATAACAAGCAACCTTACTTACTTGATGGTTAAATAGAGAAGAAAACATAGTTAAAATGGAATTTTCACTCATAAATAAAAATGTAAATCTTGACAGGGGAATATAGATATAATAACAATACATGAATTACAAGTACAAAATTATCTTTTATTATTTTTTCTATTGAAATGATGAAATAGTTCAACTAATCATTCGATCAGTAACGTGTTCAACTAAGTAATTATTTAAATCTATAAATAATCTATTATTTTAAATGAATTAACTTAATAACTTAAATACTAAAGATAAATTAGACACCATCGATATTTACAAGGACTCCAAATTAATGTTTGATAGAACTCATATCTCCCATAGAAAAATATAAATTTTTATGAATGAATGATTATTAACCCCTCAAAAAAGACAATAAAACACCATAAATAGTATTTTCTCCATTTCTTTTTATCTGTCGTTTTTTTAAAGAATTTTTTTTTAAAATATCTGTCACTTTAGAAAAGTAATAAGATTTTTTTTTTTCAGTTATATCTTTATCGTTTACTCTATAATTAATATACATATTATCCATTACTCTATAATCAATAAGGGTAATTTAGTCATCTTATTCTTGAAACTTAAAACAATTAATTATTTCTTAATTTTTATGAAACAACAAAAAACGACACATAAAAAGAAATGGAGGGAGTAATAAACAAAAAAATATCTAAACTCTAGATTTATGTTTATTGGACTAAAAAACTAAAAAAGAAAGGACTATCGCTAATTAATGTCTCGTTTGACATTATAAATTTTAAATTTATGGATTTAATTAAAATTTATGAATTTGAACAAAATTCATGAAATTAAAAATTCACATTTCATGTGGGTTTTCAAGATCCATAAATTTTGAAGATTTTAGAGTATGATGGATTTTAATAAATTTATAGAATGTAACTCAATTTTTTAAATCAAACAAATGACTGAATTAAAATTTATAAAATTTATAAAATTTATCATTAAAATCTTTCAAAACAAATGGTATTTAAAAAGAGTGAAAGACAAAAATTAGTTAAAAAACAAGAAAGAGAGGAAAAGGAAAGTTAAGAATATTAACTTTCCTTATACATAATTTTATATTTATAAAACATATAGTTTTTAAAGTTAGATTGAAGTTGGGACAAGAAGAGAATAGAGTTTATTTGAGGTTAAGATTAAAATATATAAAATTTATTTTAAAATAAAATTTAATAACTTTTAATAAATATTTTCAACAGTATAATTTTTTTCAAAAGCAGTCAAATAGCAATAATATTTTATAAATTTGTCTCCTCCTTAATATCATTGGCAAGATAGAAATTTCCATTACAAGATAAAAATTTCCATTTTGATAAAGACAAATACAAGATTGAGCAATATGAGAGAATGAAATTGGCATCTCTATTTGGCAGCTCTTTCAAAGAAAATGCGCGTCCTATATTTATAGAAAGAGCACTCTAATCTCATTAAATTACTTTATCCAAAAGCAATTATTCTGTAATTTGGATTGGAATTATATTTA
The DNA here is from genome assembly GCA_949750685.1 of Vernicia montana. Taxonomy (NCBI): domain Eukaryota; kingdom Viridiplantae; phylum Streptophyta; class Magnoliopsida; order Malpighiales; family Euphorbiaceae; genus Vernicia; species Vernicia montana. Next base: position 9,077 of record CATKHJ010361326.1, on the reverse strand, counting down.
TATAATCTAAATTAATACTTATGATAGGATAAAAATCAGCATTAATATTCTCTCTGTTTTATTTTAATAATATTAAATTTTTATTTTTTTTAAAAATTTTAAATTATAGTTATTTTTTTAATAAAAAAAAAATCAAACAAGTAATTTACTAATATATTATTATTTAACGTACATTTTTATCCACAATTTTATTAAATATAAGAAATGAATTGAAGGATAAAATAAAAAAGAAATTGATAAAAGTAATTATTTTCACTATATTAATTATATTTTTTTTAATGTGTGTAAAAAAATCAAATGAGACTATTAATATTAGATAGAGAAAATATAAAAATTTTATCTTGACATTTTTTTAATTTGTGTGAAAAAATCAAATGAAATTATTAAAATAGAACAAAATGAGTATAAAAATTTTATCTTGTCAAAAATGCAAAACCAATAACATATTTAAAATTTCGAAAAAGAATTAAGAATTTTTTTATTCGTTGAAAATCAAAACAAGATTTTAAATGTAACAAATCAAAAAATAAGAGTTGCAAATTACCATGCTAATGATAAAAAAGATTAAAAACACTTATATAATATTTATTTTAAAAGTTAAAAAACTCATTCAATAAAAAAAAATTATCTAAACACGAGTTTTTAAACAGTTCAGACACCATTGAAGTGATTTTTCTTTATTTAATATTGCCATACCTACTGTGCCATTACACAATTTTGACAGCCTATTTGTCATTGAATTACATCCGTTTAAAAATAATAATTTAAAAATATTATTAAATTATTTAAAAATTTTATCATTAAAACATATATGAATTTCTTATAAAAACACACATTGATTAATAAATAGTAATGCAAAATAAACCTTGAATATAAAAAAAAATAAAAGAAAACTATTTCACATTACCATTTTTTTGTGAAAAGCTGATTTCATTTGAGATCAACAAGACAACCAGCAATTACACAGCTGGGCCTCAGTACACTTCCTATTTTCTTCTTTTACTTTTTTTTTTTTTTGTTTTTCCCTCAACAAAATTTCCATTTCCAACCCCTTTTTTCCCACTAGTTTCATTCCTTACCCCTAAGGAAAAACCCACTCATAGATATAACTAATAAAGCATTTAAAAAGAACCCAATAATTAAAAAAAAAAAAAAAAAAAAAAAAAGTTGATACGGTCATGGCTACGTGTCTTTTCTAAGATCCACCACGACTACGCTCACGTTGTCAGTACTGTGCCTAGCCAGCGCCAGCTTCGTAAGCAACATCGATGCGTCTGAGCATGCCTTATCCGACGTCTCGCCGCATCCACTACTGGTGGCGCCACCACCACCCATCACCACCCCCTCATTTTCCGGTGGAGAACACGACTTCGCTTTCCCTTTCAAACACATACGTGCTACTCCACATGCGGTGTCGTTTGATACTACGTCCCAAAGCCCATCGCTTGCTAGTATCAAACAATCATCCTCCGCCGTCCGATCTGTTATCGTCACTTCTGGCTCGCAGCTCACGTATGGTTTTAGGTAGTTATCACCTATATATTTGGATTTCAACAAAATGTGATCAGATAATAATTATTATTTATTTAATAATAATAATAAAAAATAATAAAAAAAAGAAATTAAATACCTATGGCTCTTGACATGGCAAGAACTCCGAGAACTCGTGGACCGTCCCAGTAAATGACACGGCCACCGGCGGCTTGAATCCGGTTCAGTTCATCTGGACGGTCCGGCTGTTATCACGCAACCCAGGAATACCGGAGTTAATAACCACATTGTTGCTGTTTGGTTATTAAGAAAATGGAAAGAAAAACAAAATTTTGTTTAACGAACCTTGTGATCAGTAGAAAGGGGGATGGGCTTGCCGTTACTGCACAAGACGGCTCTAGAGTCGCCGCAGTTGGCGACGATTATCTTGTCAGGTGTGAGGATTGCAACCACAGCCGTAGATCCGACGGCATCGCATTCTGGTGTTTGCATCTCACACCTACAATTAGCACCATCCACCCCTTCATTCCACCCTATTACCTCCTTGTCCATCCGAAAAAAGCTTCTCTCCATCGCAATTTTCCACTCCCCCACCGCCGCCGCCGTTGGTTCCTTCTTCGCTAGCAGTTCTTCCTTCACCAGCTCGTGCAGTCTCTCTCTACACCTCATTGCCACCTGAAAAACCCCCCCTAGATTAAAACAAAATTTCAAACTTTAAAATCCTTAAGGAGCCATAAATTTAGCTCTAGTGACATACATGAGAACAACCATGGCCGTCGTAGACGCCGAAATAGTGTAATTCGTCAGGGGATTCTTGACAGAAAGAAGGGTGAATTGCCACTGCATCTTCCATATCTCTTCTTCTTCCACACACCGAAGCGACGCCATATTTAGGATACAAGTCTAGATCTAAAACAGGTGATGAAACTGACGGACTTAAAATCAGATTCAAAGATTTGCTCGAAATTACAATTTCTTTAGTCTCAGATTTTCCATGTTCAACCTTTAAAACAATTCTTCTCTCTTCATTTTCCACCGCTGAGTCCTCAGAGTCTCCACGAGAAGCAGCAGACAATGACGCAGCATGAACTTCAATTTTCCGCCGTTTATTACCTTCCTCCGGATCCGGCGAAGCCGGAACAACTCCCGTGACAAATTTAAACCGTCTAATTTCCATTCTCCTCCGTCTAGCTGCTCTTGAACTCCCCTCGCAAGGTGTCGACGCTTCACTTTCACTTACTAGTCCACAACATATCTCAGCCATTAAAGAAAGAAAAAGAAACTCCTTTTGAATTACTACTACTTTGTACTGGAAATTAGTTAATGATTCTTGATTAATCTGTTAGTAGTAGTATTAAAATCAATATTATATTTAAAAATTACTTAACTTTCTTTCAAGAAATTGAAATTAGAATATCAAGAAAATCAAGAAACGAAAGATACGGGCTTTTCGGGGTTAAGGAAGAGAGGTTAAAGAAAAGACAGAATCTGGTGCCATGGAGTGGGTGTCTAAGCTGTAACCTGCAACAAACAAACACACTGGGTTATTTCCTTTTTGGCTTTGAGAAGTGTATGGTCGCCACGGGCAGGCTGCCCATCACCGTCACGGGCAGAAGGGTACACTATTTGTGGCGTGACGTACTGCCCTGCCCTACCCTCTTTCTTTCTTTCTATCTCAGTTAGTCTTTTACAAATCAAAACACATCTACACCGTTCGATCTTTACCTATATGTGTCAAAATCTAAACACGTGTACATCCTGTTTTGATTTAGAAACTACGTGGCCCAATAATATTTGGGCACGACAAATAATAGTACTTTCTTTCCTCGCACGCATGTGGTCCTCTCCTGTACCTCCTTCTTTTCGGTTTAAAACTTTGAAACTTTTTAAAAAATTCTTTTTTTTTTTTAATTTGAATAATTGCCCAATTTATTTCTTAGGCATCCAACAATGCTTTTAGTATCGCTTTCTATTATAATATAAACAATGTTAAAGGTATAAATAGGACATTTTTTTAATTAGTATTCAAATGAATTCTTAATATTTTTTTGTCTCATTAGACCCTTAATTTTTTTAAAATGATATATATAAAATCTTCTCTTTTAAACTGATACTCAAATGAGCCCTTAATATTTTTTTGAGTTCCATTAAACCTTTAATCTTTTCAAAATGGTATATATAAAACCATCCATCCATAATTTAAGATTTTTTTTAAGTGATATTAAAAATAAAAAATTAATATATATGTACCTACGTATAATTTTTATTTTTGTATAAATATTTTTTAAATTATTTAGAGAAAATTTAATATTTGTGAAATTTAAAATTAATAAAATTAATTAATTAATTAAAATATTACAAATTTAATTTAATATAAAATGATTTCTTAATCCTTATACATTAAAGGTTAAAAGTACAAATAGAATCATCTTTATTATGCTGATGATCAAATGAGCTTTTAATATTTTTTTTCTCATTAGATCCTTAATCTTTTCAAAATGACACATATAAAACCCTCTTATGTGGACTGATACTCAAGTGAGCTCTTAATATTTTTTTTTTTGGTTCCATTAGACTCTTAAACTTTTCAAAATGATACATATAAAACTCTCTGTTCATAATTTAGAATTTTTATCAAGTGATGTTAAAAATAAAAAATTAATATCTATACACCTACGTATTAATTTTTATTTTTGTATAAATATTTTTTAAACTATTTGGAGAAAATTTAATATTTGTAAAATTTAAAGTTAATGAAATAAATTAATTAATTAAAATATTACAAATTTAATTTAATATAAAATGACTCCTTAATTCTTATACATTAAAATATAATTTATAAAAAAAATATATTTTATATTTTAATAAAGACAAAATATATTTTATCTTTATTTAAAAAAAATATTCAAAACCGAAGAGAGATAAAAAAAATATATTTTATCTTTATTAAAATATAAAATAAATTTTTTTTTATAAATTATATTTTAATATATAAGGATTAAGAAATCATTTTATATTAAATTAAATTTGTAATATTTTAATTAATTAATTTCATTAATTTTAAATTTTACAAATATTAAATTTTCTCTAAATAGTTTAAAAAATATTTATATAAAAATAAAAATTAATATATAGGTGCATAGGATATTAATTTTTTATTTTTAACATCACTTGATAAAAATTTTAAATTATGGATGGAGGGTTTTATATGTATTATTTTGAAAAGATTAAGGATTTAATGGGAAAAAAAATTAAGGGCTCACTTGAGTATCAACTCAAAAAAGAGGATTTTATATGTATCATTTTAAAAAGATTAAGGGTCTAATGGGACAAAAAAAATATTAAGGGCTCACTTGAACACCAACCCAAAAGAAAGGGTTCTATTTATACCTTTGGCCTACATTAAAATATAATTTATAAAAAATATATATTTTATATTTTATTATATTTTAATAAATATAAAATATATATATATTTTTTTTATCTCTTTTCGATTTTGAATATTTTTTTAAAATAAAGATAAAATATATTTTATTTTTATTAAAATATAAAATATAATTTTTTTATAAATTATATTTTAATGTATAAAGATTAAGAAATCATTTTATATTAAATTAAATTTGTAATATTTTAATTAATTAATTAATTTTATTAACTTTAAATTTCACAAATATTAAATTTTCTTTAAATAGTTTAAAAAAATATTTATACAAAAATAAAAATTAATACGTAGGTGCATAGATATTAATTTTTTATTTTTAACATCACTTGACAAAAATTTTAAATTATGGACAGAAAATTTTATAAGTACCATTTTGAAAAGGCTAAGAGTCTAATAGGATAAAAAAAAAATATTAAGAACTCACTTAAGAATTAGTCCAAAAGAGAGGGTTTTATATATGCCATTTTAAAAAGATTAATGGTCTAATAGGATATAAAAAAAAAATTAAAGGCTTACTTGAATATCAGCACAAAAGAGAGGGTTCTATTTGTACTTTTGGCCTATAAACAATTCAATTCCCTATTTTAATTTGTTTTAAAAATTATACATATTCCAATAATACTCTCTATATCACTCTCCATATAATTTTTTTATTAATAAAATTATTTTAAAAAAATAATGAAAAGAGTGATTAAGAAAGAAGTAAATAAAATAATGAAAGATAAATTAATAAAAAATTAGTTATGAATCACTTTCTCACTCCTTAAATCTGATGAGGGAAAAAAGTGACTCTTTATAAATTTTAAAAAAGGAACTTAATTTAGGAGATTATTAGAAGGGATTTAAATGAATTTAACTCCCTATTTTAAGAAATGAGTGAAAATAAAAGTATCCCCAATAGTCTCCTTATTTTCACTCATTCCTTAAAATAGGAAGCTAAACTCATTTAAATTCCTTTCAACAATCTCCTAAATTAAGTTCCTTATTTAAAATTTATAAGCAGTTACTTTCTCTCTTCTCAAATCTAAGAAGTGAGAAAGTGACTCATAACTAATTTTTGATTAGTTTTTCTTTCGTCATTTTATTTACTTCTTTTTTATTCTTTCTCATCATTATTCTTTTCTTAAATAATTTTATTAATAAAAAATTATATAGAGAGTATTGTTTGAGTATGTACAATTTTTAAAATAAGTTAAAATAGGAAATTGAATTATTTATATTATAATAGAGAGTGAGACTAATAATATTGTTGGATATGTTCTAAGGAGGCTATTGACGATGGTATTATGAATCAAATCAATTTTTCATATCAATATAATAGAAATTTGAATTTTTCTAATAAGTGAAACAAAACAAAAGAAAATTTTGGAGTTAATTTATATTAAAATAAATTTTAATGGTATATGATTAATATTTTTAACATATTATTTTTAAACCTATGCCCAAATAATGTCAAAAGAATGTATTTTTTGTGCACTCCCTCTCATATAACTTGATAATAGAATATTTCTCGATTGGACAATTAATACACATTTAGGTGTTTTATTTCTCAATGCTAAAAAATAATATGTTTTTTAAATTTATACGAATTGAATTTATTTGAAATAATTATAATTTTTTTAATAATTTTTATTAAAATTAATGAAAAATTTCAATATAATTTTAGATGAAAATATTCAAATTAAAAAATTTTCACTTGTTGGACTCTTATTTATATATTCATAGGAATATCTTTTGTTTTAATAATCAATTACATAATAGTGTATATATATAAGGAGCAAATTTTTTATTTTTTTTTAAATTTTAAATGGTTGTTAAAATGAAAACCCAACAAAAATATTAAGACAAAAATATGACTATTAATCAAGCTAAAAGAGTCAACATCCAATTGAAAACTCACTTTGACAATGCACTCTAAAGAAAATCAATATGAACCATAATTTCGTTTTTGGTTCTCTACCAAAATTATTAGTCTATAATTAAAAGAAGAAGAAAAATTAGGATTCACTTACCAGCAAATCTATAATTAAAAAAATAATTCATAATCAGGATTGAATATCTGGCAACAAAAGAAAATCTATAATCAATAATCAAAATAGAACTTCAAAAAGCAGCAAGAGAATGAAAGATATGACAGTGAGTACAAAAAAATAATAATAATAAAAATAAACAAAACTTAAAAATCTAAATTTTACGAAGAGAAGATCTAAACAAAAATTTAAAAATTTAAAAGCGTTTGTTATAGCTGTGATTTTTTATTTTTTGTTTTTTCTTAATTTAAAAAAATAAATATTAAATAATAATTTTTAAAAAATAAATTTTTTTATTTATTTAGAATATTTTAAAAATAAAAAATAATAAATAAAAACTAAAAATAATAAATTATAATTTTTAAAATCTTATTTTTATTTAAAAAAAACAAAACATATAAGGCATGATGATGTGATTTTACTAAAAATTAGTTTTAAGATTATTTTTAAAATTTAAAGCATGAGAAATGAGAGATTTTCCCCTTAATAATTTTTTATTCTGATTATATATATTGCAAAAATGCCAACGTAAACTAATTTGAGTTTCAATAAATTAATAATGTAGCCGGAGGATATTCAATTTCTATTATTTATAAAAAATAAAAAATTTTATTTAAATAAAGTTGGTAACACGTGTCACGATCAAGGATACGAGACAGAGGAGACACAATTTTTTTTTAAAAATTCTAACTTTATTCCTCGGGGGTCTTGTGGCCCAATCAAATTGCATTACGTATCAGTTGATGACGTTGACATTTTGGGCCCCATCGGTCCCCATCGTTGACGCCTTTAGAATATCTGAGCTGCTGCTTCTTCTACTTATTCCACGTTTTCATGTCCCACCTAATTTATGGGCCCAACCTTTTTGACTCTCCTGACACGTTTCAACGCTTGGAACTTTACCAGTAATGCCACCTCTACCCATATATAATACAATAACAATATACATAATGCAAAAGATATTTCACAAAATAGTGTATTTAGGGCAAATTATCATTTAATCTTTAAAATTTAACTTAATTAATTAATTAATTTTTATTTTTTAAAAAATTAATTAATTAATCCTTCATTTTTAATTTTATCAGATTATTTAGTTATTTCATTTAATTTTTATATTTTTTATATTAAATTTATAAAAAAGTCATTGTATATATAATAAATATAATTTTAATTTTATTATTTAAAAATAAAAAATAAAAAATTCAAATTAATAAAAGTAAATAATATTTATATAATAATTATATTTAATATCATTAAATTATAAATTATTTATTATTATATAATTATTATATATAATAAAAATAAAAAAATTTATATTAATAAAATTAAATAATTAAATGATTATTATATAATTTTTTAATTTGAATTTTTTAATAATAAAATTAAAATTATATTTATTATATATACAATAGTATTTTAGTCATTTTTTTATAAATTTAATAGAAAAAATATAAAAATTGAAAATAATTTAAAAAATTAAAACTAAAAGACTAATTAATTAATTTTTTAAAAAATAAAAATTAATTAATTAATTAAGTCAAAATTTAAGGATTAAATAGTAATTAACCCTAAAATTTGTATTGAAATATCATATCACAATCAATGAATGTTTCACTTAACAATCAATATTGAATACGTTGTTGAAAATAATCATGCTTACCAACTAACCTAACTGATTATGGCACTTAATAACCGTAAAATTTACACTGAATCGGTAAATAATATTTTATAGTTATATTCATATAAAATTAGTCGTGAGTCTGAGTAATAACTTTTACCCTTTGTTTGGATAAAATTTTAGAGAAGAAAGAAAATAAGAAGGGAAAATAAATTTTATTTTTCTTTTTATATTTTTCCTCCTCATGTTTGGATTAGAGGAAAATAAAGAAAAAAATGAAAGAAAATAATTTTATTTTCCCTTGTTTGGAAAATAAAATATGAAAGGAAAGAAAATTATAATTTTGTACAATTATTATTTTACCCTTGATGGAGTAACATAAATAATGTTTATTATATTGAATAAATTGAGATAATAATCTTATTTATTATGAAATGGGAATATAATAGAAACATAAATATTTCATATGAATAGAAATTATCAAATTTATATGATA
>CATKHJ010361196.1:0-12653 GCA_949750685.1 Vernicia montana | reverse complement strand
CCCCCAAATTCAACCAACAAAATCAACACAATCATCACATATACATAAATAGAGAAACCAAAGAACTCTTACCCTAGGGTTTTCTTCCTTTCTTCTTCTTTTCTCTCCACTCTCTCGTGCTCTCTCTTCCCTTCTCTTTTCCTTAACTAAATTATTTTGAGAAATGAGAAGATATGTATTTATCTTCTCATTTTTTGGCTATTTATGTTTTCAATTTTTTTTTCTTATTGTAAATATTGGCAAAATCTCCACTATTGGATGCCTCTTAGGTGTCTAGCCATGTGCTGGAATTTTTTTTTCATTTTTCATTTATTTTTATAGTTTAGGTGATGAGTTGTCAATGATGATGTCATCATTTCCTAATTTTTATAAAATTATCATTTTTAATCCTTAATTACTCTATTATTGTCTAATAATATTTTTAATAACTAATTTAGGTTTCTAATATCATTTTTAATCTTTTTCTCATTAATTTTCCCTAGGCTAGAATTTTCTAAAATTCTGAAAATCAAAATTCGTCGGTTAAGCATGTAGCATACCGATTTTGCTTAGGTATTTTCTATGTTTAACTCCAACTTTATTTTTGAGTTTAATCATTTCTAATATCCTCATATTACCCTAAATTATTCAAATAAAATATAAAAATCCTTTGCAGGGTTGGAATTTGCCAATTCACTCTAAAGACCTCGATTTCCAAACCCGTATCCTTTTTAGGACTTTGGTTCATAACTTCCTATTTTCTACCTCTTTTTGTTCTAAACTATGTTATTACTGTCTATTAATATTTTTAATACCATTTTTAGGGTTCCAATATCCTTTTTAATAATATTTCCATGAATTTCCTTTGAATCGATATCGATGAAAAATTGCGGAGTTAGAGTCCGTCAATTTCATGCTTAGCATATCGATTTCCAAACTCATGCTTAATTTAAGGTTTTGAACATTTTCCTTATATTTTCTCCTTCAATTACTCCATCTAACTTAGTTCCAAATTATCTCTAAATCTCTGGCGACCTAGGGATGCTTGGGATGTTACAATAATATAATAGGCACATTATTGAACTTGGATGGAAAAACAAAAGACAATTTGAAGGCTCGTTTAGATGTCAAGGATATGGGTATACGAAGTGACCTGCACCCAGTTGAGCTTCATAATGGAAAGATGTTACTGCCCTCTGCTTGTTATACTTTATCCCTAATAGAGAAAGATCGTGTGTTTAGAGTAATAAAGGATGTGAAAGTGCTAGATAGTTATTCCTCTAATATCTCAATATGTGTAAAATTAAAACAACGCAAAATAATTGGACTGAAAAGTCATGATTGTCATATTTTAATGCAAGATTTGCTCCCTCTAGCAATGAAGGGTTCTTTACTAGATAATGTTTGAGATTTCACTCACCGATCAGTTTCTGCTGTACTTGCGCCCAATATTCCTTCAATTGGTATCACATTGAAGTCTAATGTGAGAAATAGAGCACAACCTGAAGGCTCAATTACAGAGTGTTACATAGCAAATAAAACTATAACACGTTGCTCTAGAGATTTTGAAGGTGTTGAGACTAAGTTCACTAGACCACCAAGAAATGATGATGATGATGATGTTGACTATGTGCTTGTCCAAATGCTTCGTTTCTTATTGTGCCAGTTCGTCCGGTTGTTAAAGTATCAAATGTGATGCGTGATGATAAAACCCTACTGCAGGCACATCTTTATATGATATATAATTGTGGTTGTATCTATTCATTTATGGAGTATGTATTAAAACTTTGAGTGTGTTTTTGTTTATTTTCTTAGGTGATTTTATTCAATTTATAGTGTAAATATAATAACTAATCTTGTATGTTTTTTACAGTGAGCATTGAGCCATAATCAAGAGAAATAATCGTATGAAAAATCGCAATCATGGACTTTCTCAAGTAGAGATAAAAAGACTACATCATTCGACATTTTATAAGTGGTTTTACTCTCATGTAAGTATAAATGGTTATTTATTTTATCTTTTAGTTACAACTTGAAAAATCAATTCAGTATTTTTGCCTTTATTTTTCCTAAATATTATTTTATAAAATTATATTTATTAACATATGTTAATCGCTTATCATTCAGGTGGAAAGATTATCTGAACTTAAAAGTCCATTAGTCACTAACCATGTTAAATGGCTAGCTTGAGGTCCAAATAAGATGGCAAGATGTTTCAAAGGATATATCGTCAAGGGTATGAGGTTTCATACCAAGGATAGAGAAAAAATGAGAAAAACACATAATAGTGGTGTCATGATCATGACAAAGACATCATGTTTAAAAAATGAAGTTGCTTATTATGGTGTGTTAAAAGATATAATTGAGTTGAATTATTTTGAAAATTTTAAAGTTGTACTTTTTTAATGCGAGTGGTTGATGTGGAGCGAGAAAGAAGAGTAAAAGAAGACTCGTTGGGATTCACACTTATAAATTTCTCAACGTTGGCTCATACAGGTGTGAATTTAAAGGATGAACCATTTACTTTGGCATCACAAGTACAAGTTTTTTTTTTTTTTTTTTTTTTTTATGTTCGAGATGCATTACAACCAGATTGGTATGTTGTTGTTAGAATAAAATCCCGTGACTTATATGAAATGGGTGATGAGCTAATATTTGACTCAAATAGTAACCCATTATTCAATAATGATGAAGTGATTAAAGAATGTGATGATAAAGAAATTGTTGAAATTAATTGGACCAGGAATGACATATAAGGTACAACTATTAATGTAGAAAATGAAGCAAAAGAAACTGATGATCAGTGATAAGAAGACTATATTTAATTATTGTGAGATGTATTTATTTTTTTTTCTAGAATGATAGTTATTTGATATTTTTTATTGGATTAAGGTACAATTTGACATTCGAATTATCACGTTTTGATTAATGGTAGAAGTAATAGTCATCATAAATGCTATATATTATAATAATATTTGTCATAAATGTTACTTTTTTAATTAGCAACAATTAAAGAAATGTAAAAAGAAATGTTACAATAAATAATAATTAGCGACAATTAAAAAAGTGTCAAAAGAAATGTTACAATAAATAAAAATTATAGTGATATTTCTTGTAAATGTCACAACAAAATGTTACAAAAGTAAAACTATAGCAAGATTTGTAGTAAGCGTTAATTTAGTATAAAATAAACGTTGTAAAGATAATAATTTAGTGACATTTTTAAAAAAAGTTACTTGTACTTCACTCTTATCTTTTTTAGCGACATTTGCTAAAAATGTTATTTTTATAATGTCACAATAGACTGTTTTTGTTGTAGTGACTATTTTGAGTGTGATGATATTATTCCTCAAAAGAGTCAATTGGAACTTTATCTTGATGAACCAAGGATGGATCAGAGGATTAAGCTAGATGTGCTATCATATTGGAAAGGAAATTAATATAGGTATCCTCAAATTGCAGCCATGTCTTATGATGTTCTAGCTATTCCTGTGACCACAATAACTTTTGAAAGTACATTTAGTAATAGTGGAAAGGTTCTTGATCAATATAGGAGTGCACTTAATCTTGATGTGGTGGAAGCCTTAGTGTATAATAGAGATTGGCTATTTGGCGATCAAGGTATAATCTAATCTTAACTCTTGAAATCATCTTATAAACTTATGTTTAAATACTTAACTCTTTCTTATTTGCTTTATTATTTGTAGATGCAAAGAAAAAGGAGTTGGAAGAACTTACAAAAGATATCATGGAGCTTAACTTAAAGTCTTTGGAATTGGAGGATAAAGATGTTGATTTACCTTCTTCATTTAATTCTATAATTTAAATCTTTTATTTTCTTGTGTTTATTTGGAAAATTTGGAAGAACTTAAATGGTGTTTATTTAAAACTTTAATGTTTATGTTTATTTGCAAATTTTGTGTTGTATTAAGAATGTTATTGAAGTTTGTTTGATAGTATTTATTTGAATGTTTGAAAAACATATGAAATATGAACTTTTTAAATGAATTTACAATTTTAATAATGATTTGATTTATGGATTTTCAAGTTATAAATGTCATACAGATTAAATGGGTCATATTGGGTTCATAACCCGCACACGACCCAATTAAATAAATAGGTTATACATGTCGTGTTTGTGTAACCCGGTTAATTTTTGTGTCGTGTTAGGGTGAAAATGTTGTTACACAATTAATAAATAGGTCGTATTCGTGTTAACCCTAATTGTGTCACCTGAGTAGGTCAACCCTACACGAACACGTTTTAACACCCCCTACTCACAACTTATTCCCTAGCATTTCTCTAGCTTCCCAAACATGGGAATCACACATTCTAAAGCCCATTTCATTCTCCTCCCTTTCATTCCTTAGCCTTTCCCCTCTTCCCAGACAAAGCCTGAGGATTTTGTTCAATAGTGTGTAATTATTGTGAGTGTAAAAATTGGTTAATTTGGAGTTGGATGTTGGGGTCTAGAGTAGAAAGAATCTCTTCTACTATGAAAGGAGTTGAGAGATGATCGGATATAGATCTTTGAAGTCAGAATGGGATGGATTCCTTGTATAGACCTTAGATGAACTTTTATCAAGCTTGCAAAAAAGACAAAGAACATGAGAGGGTTAAGCCTTGTGCTTAGCAAAGGCTCTCTGATGCTCAAGTTAGCAATGGATCTTTGCTTGGTTGTGTGGAAGAACTGAACTTCTTAATATCCAATATATTTTTAGTGTAAGAAAGAGATGAGAGTATGGAGAAGCAACTACCTCAAATTGGAGGTGTCTCTTGCCCTTAATACCAAGACTATTATGTGGCTTGTTGAGGAAGGAAAACACGTATCCCCAAACTAATGATGGATTGTTTGATCTTTGGGGGTTAGTGAAAGGCTCTTGACTGTTAGGGGAGATTAGTACTTGAGTGCATGATCTTTGGTGTAGAGTTAGGTAGGTGTTGCTTTATCATGTCAGGCATCGCTTCTTAGGGCGACCTTCATTAAATACCCGAATGACATCGACTACAGTAACTTTCCATATGACTTCTTACTCGTTGGCGAGGAGGGTTATGGTCAAGAGATCACTTAGCTGGATGAAGAGGTGCCTTGCTGGGCTCTTGATTCTCTTGGGGAGGCCTTTCTTTTTGGACTTAAGCTTTGAGGCTTATGTGAGAACCTCTTGGTAGATTAGGCTTCAGCCTAACTAGTCCCAATTAAGAAATGGTCAATTTTATTCATTATTAAGGGATAACCTGAAATCTAGGTTTTGTTTGTTGCATATCACTTTTTACATAATATTTTAATGCTTTATTTCATACTTCCATTTGAGGAATTAGGTTTTTGTTGGATTAATTTGTCATGTATATGTTTAGGTGGGGATTTGGCTAATCAACAGAACCAATAGGCACAATTGTGAGGGTAACTTGCTATATGTAAGGATCATATGTGTTCAATTGGTAATAAATGAATTAATAATCTCAAACTTGCTTATTACGTGATTGTTTATATTAAAAGTTAGGGAACGATGATAAATAAAGCATGTATGTTTGTTGAGTGATTTAATGAGCTAAATAATGTGAGTTTAAGTGATTTATAAAATTACCCTTATTTGTATTCAATATGAATAATTGGACTTATATGTGCTTCGTGTTGTATTGTATTGTATTGGGATTAGATCATAACTTGGACTACCATGTATACAAACTCAAAATTAACACAATCAAATTCCTAATTTCTGTTAAAAATATATCTAATCATGTACTCTTATAACTTAAAGAAGAAAAGTAACTTTTTATAAAACTAAGTACATATAACAAATGATTTAATTATCTATTCTATTGGTTTAACTAAGTCAAAAAAATGATGAAAAGACTAATTTTTTATTCTATTGCTTCAAAAAAGGAAAAAAATTAGAAAAATAATTGAAATTAGTAACTTGGATAAAAAAAAAATTAGAAATATCTATTGGTTGTTAAATTTTTTTGGAGAGAAAGAAAAAATATTATAAATTTATTTGAAAATGACAAGAGCAAAGAGAGATATATGAAATAGTAGAACGTAATAGAAAAATATAAAAATATATTGCAACTCAAAATAAGTCGGTGAAATGAAAATATATTTGAGTGAATAAAAATAATATATTAAAAATAAAGTCAAATAATAAAAAAAAACCTTAAACCCAATTATAATTGCATGCCAATTTCAAACTTGGGATAAGGTATAAAAAGACCCCTCAAATTTAATCTGAGGAGCAGATAAGTCCTTAAACTAAATTTTAAAACAAAAATCTTGCAAAATAATTTCTCTAGTCCAAATAAGCCTTTTTATTAAACAGACAGTTGACACTGTCTATAATTATATTAAAATAATATTTTTTTTATTTTAAAATGCTAAATTATTTTTACTATTTAATTTAAAATAATTAAAATTCAAGAACATGAACAAACCAACCCAGAACATCAAGAACAACTCTAACACAAAAATCAACCTAAAAAATTTTGCCCTTTCCAAAATCCCACCATTTTCCATGACCATCCATTCACTCTCTCTCTCACACACACACATAACCATGGAAAGCAACTCCAGATTCTTCTCATACCATCTCTAAGAAAAGGAAGAGTTCATTTTCTTCGAACCATCCTTTCATGGGTATCTTCACCCGCAACAATCTCATATCTATCTTCACGCGCTCCATCTCCATGATCGAAGAGAATCACAAAGATTATTATTGAGAGAAAATAATCGAAAAAGCTCCATCAGATCTACTCTAGCCCATATACCAAAACCCCTTTATGCTGCTCAAAGTCCAGCTTTCGTGAAGCCTCCTCGCCGTCACCTACAGGTGCACACCATCTGAGTTCTCTCACTGACGTCACTTCCAGGCCATTTCGTCCATTTCTAGTGAGAACCACCAAATTATAATATTATAATAATTATTTGGTTTTTTTTTTTTTTGTGGATTTGATTATGATTCTCTTCGATTTCAAGATGCATGCGGTAATCTATGAATTTGACTACCTGTTTTGCTTTTTGATTTTGCATCTGTGTGAGCAAAAACTTCTGTTACCTTATCCCCCTTCCCAAGTTATAAAATATGTGTTAAATTATGTGTCTATGCAAATCATAGCTTGGCTAGTCTGATTTGGATATATGGTAATCAACTTCTTTGGGAATGGAAAAAACGATGGCAATTTCTACAGAGCATGTTTGCAATTGTCTTTATTTTTATTTATTTTATTGTATTAATTATTATTATTTAATTAATCCGATTATTGATTGGAATTATTTAATTATTATTTAATTATTGTATTATTATTTTGTGAAATATGTTTGGGGTAAGCTTGGGTGAACTTGTGGTGGGAATATTCTGGAGATATAGCCCTTATGTTGGAGATGCTTTGTCTAGGAGTCTTGGGCGAACCATAGTTTGCCTACTCCAAAATTTTGTTAGAGATATTTTGGAACTTTTTTAGGGAGTCTTTGGCGAACTTCGTGCTCACCTATCCCTTTAAACATTCTTGTTTGAGATATTTTGGAGATTATTCAAGGTTCAAGGAATCTTGGGTGAACTTGATGTTTGCCTATCCCTTAAGAATTCTTTTATTGGAGTTATGTAGTGTTTTTAAGGAGTCTTTGGTAAACTTCTTGTTCACCTATCCTTTGGACTTTATAGGACTCGTTTTATGAAGTCTGACAGTGAAGTAGCTTGGCAATCTGGTAAGGGAAATCTCTGATTTTGGATGAACTTTGGTTTGCCCTTTAGTGGAGAATTTTCCTCTCTTTTTTGAAAACAAAGAAGGATCTTTAAAGTTGCCTTAAATCATTCGAATGCTAATGCATGTAGATCTTAAATACTCAAAATTGGAGAATTTCGGAGCTAAAACTCACCCAAATTGGAGATTCATTCATTAGATTACTGAAATATACAAGGCAAACTGTGTAGAGTTCAGAAATATTAATAATGGGTGAATTATATAAACCCTTCAAGGAATTAAAAATTACAAATTGACTGCAAAAATATATATATAAAAAAAAGGGGTGAAAATGATTGATCTGTTACTGATAATAGATCCTCAGGTTATTCGAATTCCATATTCGGGGTAGGATTCTCCCTTGGCGATCTTCCAATTTGTATGCACCGAGTCCCACGACTTTGGTGATCTTATAAGGGCCTTCCTAATTAGATTGTAGCTTGTTGACTCTTGCATTGCCCCTGACAATTTTTATTTTTCTTAGGACCAGGAGGCCCTCGTTGAAGATCCTTTCTTTGACTCAGCGATCGTGGTACCTCACTACTTTATGTTTGTAGACTGCTACCCTCTTATAAGCCAAGTCCCTTTTCTCTTCCAATAGGTCTAAGTTGACTTTGAGTTTTGTTTCTTGATCAATATCCCCTGCTCGTTCTGTTATGAAATTAGGCAAGTCGATCTTCACAAGTACCACTACCTCCGAACCATAAGTGAGGGAGAATGGAGTTTTCCTTGTAGGTTCTTTTAGTGTAGTTCGGTAACTCCAGAGTAAATTGTACAG
Organism: Vernicia montana; assembly: GCA_949750685.1. Taxonomy (NCBI): domain Eukaryota; kingdom Viridiplantae; phylum Streptophyta; class Magnoliopsida; order Malpighiales; family Euphorbiaceae; genus Vernicia; species Vernicia montana. The sequence continues at coordinate 4,162 of CATKHJ010361196.1, read as the reverse complement.
TTCATCAACCCACTTTCCTTTCCTGTCATCCAGCCTTTTCTTCAACCCTTATAGGATAATATGGTTCGCCACTTCAGTCTGTCTATTAGTTTGGGGATGAGCTACTGAAGTGAATCTCAGGTCAATTTGGAGATCCCTACAAAAAGATTTGAATTGGGTGGAATCGAACTGCTTGCCATTGTCTGAGATTATGATTTCTAGAATTTTGAACCTGCAAATCACCGACTTGAAGAAAAAACTGGTCACATTCTTCTGTGTGATCTTTGCTAGTGGCTCGGCTTCAATCCATTTGGTGAAGTGATCAATGGCCACCACTAAAAATTTTATCTGGCGAACGAAAGGTGGAAATGGGCCCAAGATATCTATTCCCCATTGCTGAAAGGGCCATGCACAACCAATAGGGGAAAGCTTCCTGGAGGGCTGCTAGGGAGCTGTCGAATGCTCTTGGAACTGAATGCATCGATGAACTAATTCTTTAGCATCATTTTTTATAGTGGGCCAATAGTATCCCTGTAGCAATGCTTTCCTGGTGATGATGGAACTCGCCTTATAAGCATCACAGATCCCTTCATGAATTTCTCTTAGAACATAGTCGCCATCTTCAGTCCGGATGCATTTTAATTAGGGATGAGTTTTAGATCGGCGATAGAGATCATCCTTATACTAGTTGTACTTCTTTGCTTTCTTTATCACCGGTTGTGCCTCTAATTTCTTATCTGGCAATATCCCTCTGGAGAGCTATTGGATGATGGGTTCCATTCAACTGCCCTCCCAATTTACTGGCAGCATCGGTATAGTCTCTATTGTGGGAGATTTCTAAACTGTTATAGGGATATTTTTCAGGATCGCCATTCTACTTGTGGCCGCTAACTTGGCAATCTCATCAGCCCTTTCATTTTCTGCCCTTAGGATCTGTTTTATCACCCAACTACCTCCTAATTGCCCTCCTTCAAGAAGAGCTTGCTTGGCTAGCTCTATGTAATTCTTCAGATATGTTCACAGCATAACTGCCGCAAGTTTGATTGACAACTAGCTGAGAATCACTGCAGATTATCAAGTGTTCCATTTTTATCTCTCGAGCCAAATGAAAGACCTGTCAGTAGTGCCTCATATTCTGCTGCATTGTTGGAGATCGGGAAATCCAACTTCACATCATACTCAATAATTACTTTATAGGGCCCTTTCAATACTACTTCGATGCATGATCCTTCTGAATTCACAGCTCCATCTACATACATCTCCCAAATTTCTTTCTCTGCCAGAGGTGGTTCGCCCTTAATGGGTGTGAGCTCCACCACAAAATCTGCTAAGATCAAACCTTTCATAGCTCTCATTAGCTCATAGAAGATACCCAAACTACCGATCCGTATTGCCCATTTGATAATTCTTTCTAACGTTTCTTGTTTCTGAAGGATTTTTCTTAGCGGCAAGTCCATTCGGACGATATCCTGATGTGCTTCATAGTAATGCCTTAGTTTCTGTGAAGCCATGAAGAGGGCTAAGGCATGTTTCTTGAGGGTCGGGTATCGTAACTCGGCATCTTGTAGGACTCGGCTAAGATAGTAGATAGGCTGTTGTTCTCCAAACTCCTCCCTGACTAATACTGCTGCTATGGTTTCAGCAGTTGTGGAGAAATAAAAATACAGATCTTCCTGCGGGATCGGACGACTAAGTAGAGGAGGGTCATTAGGAACTTTTTCAATTCCTTAAAGGATCTCTGGCATTCATTTGTCCGTTCAAAGTTCTTCAAATTTTTGAGGGTTTTGAAGAAAGGTAGGCATTTTTTAGCCGAGCATGAAATGAACTGACCTAGTGCAGTGACTCGCCCATTCAACCTTTGGACTTCCCGAATACTAGTGGGCGGGCTCATCTTCAGTATTACCTCTATCTTGTTAGAATTTGCCTCAATTCCCCTCTGTGAGACCATTTACCCCAGGAACTCCCCCGCTAGAACCCTGAACACACACTTCTCCGAGTTTAACTTCAAATTATAGGACTTCATAAATTTCAGTATCATTTCGATGTCCTTGGGATGATCTACACTTTCGCCTGCTCTTGATGATCATATCATCCATATATACTTCCATTGTAATAACCTAAATTTTTAGTTATTTTAAAAAATCTTATTTTCGTACGGAAATATAATTATTTAATTGCACTTGCTATATTTGTATTTAATAGAAATTTGAATTATTATTATTATTATTTTAAAAATATATTATTTAATTATATTTTTATTATATTTATATTTAAATAATGAAAAATTTGTATATCGATATTTCATGAAATAAGAATATTTTATGAAATTAATAAATTTTATTTTGATTTATAATAGTTTATTTATTAAAGGATTAATTTCAAAATTTAAGAAAATATTGATTTTAATATTGGTTATTAAAGTTTAAAGAAGTTATTTATTAGATCAAATTATTATTTTTGAATTATAAATTTTAAGTAAATATTATTTTTAATTTTGTTGTTGTTTAAAGTAGTTATTATTATTATTACTATATAAAAAAAAATAAAAATAAAAAGGTTATAAGTATTGCTACCTGATTGGTCCAAAATGGACCAATCAAAAATTTGGATGGTTATGGGCAGAACGGGAACCACAGAGAGAGAGGGTGGTTGTGGGAGCCAGACCACCTAGGCCTGTGCAAACGGTCGATTCAGTACATAATTGAACCGAACCAAAAAACGAAACTATATTTTACATAAATCGAACCGAATTGAAAAAATTTGATTCGGTTAATCGGTTTGACTATTTTTTTTTCTAATAAACTATATATATATATATATATATATATATATATATATATATATATTATTTAAGACGGTTCGATTCAAATAAATTTTTTTGATAAAAATCGAACCAAAATTTAATTCGGTTTACTATTTTAAAAACCGAACCAATCAGTTCGGTTCAATGTTTCAGCTTCAGTTCGGTTTTGATCAACCTTAAGACCACCCACCTCCGGCCAGCGGTGGTTCACACCACCGATACCACCATGAAGCCCGATGTTCGGCGACCTCAATGGAACCGATGGCGGCGTGATCTGACGGCAGACAACGGCACACTCACCGACTAAAGAAATTCCATTGACTTGAACTTCCAATGGCGATTCCCGACAATTCCGGCGATCTTTTTCGATGAAATTGGTTCCATTCTTCTCCTTGTACAAAGAGCTTTCTATTGATATCCATTTTAGCCCCTGAGAACCATCGAAAACGGAGATTAAGAAATGAGAGACCGAAGCTTCGAGGCTCGATTTCCGGCAACCAGTGGTGAGTGACTCGTGTATTCAGACTCCTAATGCTGAGACGAATCGATTGGTATGATCACCGAGCTCCAGCTCCACCGTCCACGATGGCTCCAGTGGTGGCACATGGGTCCCAGTCTTTAGTAGCTCCATTTCAACTTTCCGGTATGTTTTACGTCCCTCGATCAATTGGATTTCGCGTGGGTAAGCTCGAAACCCTCGAATTCGACTATATTATTTAATTTCGGGTTGTTTTGTGTTAGTGTAATACCCAAGGTTTCTTTAGCCCATTAGAATTATGAAAATAATATAAAATATAATTTCTATAGATCGTATATTATAGAAATAATAATGGGAATGAAACGGGATCTTTGTATGTTATGTATGTTAAATGTATTGCTTGAGTATTTTCATTATGTGTATGTATTTTTACATGTTTATTTAAATTAAAAAGAGTGAGGTATCAATGTTTAAAGGGTATATGATGATATGGGAAGGTAAGAATTAAAATACTAAATAAAAGGAAAGAAAGAAAGTTATGGAAAATTTTATGATCGGGAATTTGCTCTGGTGAGCTTGTAAATGGGCTTTTGGATTTCAAAGTCCAAACCCAACCATGGCTAGTCCACTAGTGCTTCTAAATTCATAAAACTTAACTCTACTAAGGTTAAGAAATGTTAACTAGAGTTAGTTGGTGGAAAAGTTGGAGTTGGCAATTTCTTTGTCTAGTAAGATACCAAAGTTGACTAAAGTCAATTTCTTAAACCATTTGAACTCTTACTTTCTCTACATTGAGGTCTAAGTTCATTTTTACTTTATACACACAATTATTACCCATGGATAGTCACCATCCACCTAAGGGAAATCATAGCCATCTATCTTGATTTAAATCTTGACCATTT
>CATKHJ010361109.1:0-17770 GCA_949750685.1 Vernicia montana | reverse complement strand
TGAATATATAAGAAAAAAATGATGTAAAAATACATTTTGTATATTGAATAATTCTTCCAAACTTATTACATTTGGGAATTTTGTTTTTAAACATGATTTTATTTTAATTCTTATAATTAGTTTGACATTCCTATAGCAACCCTATGCAATTGGCATTGTTTATGACATTAACAAATGCAATCATGTACCCTAGCTCAAGGAGCTATATAGTATCCATGTTCTATAAGATATTGCCTAGCTAAATGAGTTTGCACGTGAGCTATAGCTAGTCATGTTATTTAGTTTATATATATATTAATTAACTCTTAACCTTATCTTATAATTTTTTTTAATTAACAAACTGCTACTGTGCTTGCATTTACCTGATGTAATATTGACTTCATTAATGTGTATAATAATGTTTAATGAGAATAGAATTAATTAACAATTAATTGATAACATTTTCTGAATTTTTTTTCACCAATTCAATTTAACTCACTCCTTTTTATATGATATGCATGTGACTAATTTATCCTATTTAACTACTAAATTTCTAATTACTTGTGTTGTAGGAGTTTATATATGTATTGTTATTTAAACAAGTAAAAGTTATGTCTTGATTTGAGTGGGGATAACATTTCTTTTCCGCACATCCATGGAATTTTATTATTTTTTATTATTATATTATAATTCTATTTATTATTATAATTATTATATATATAATTTTTATATTTCTATCTATATTTCTATAATTGAAAATGAATTTCTATAATATAATTATTTATTTTATATATTTCTATTTCTATTTATAGATTTGTATTCTATTTTTTTTAGAACATTTTTTATACATTTTTTTTCAATCAAACAAAACTTTTGTAATTGTATTGGATTTTTGTTCTGATAAATTTAATTCTAATTAAATTTCGAGATTTTATGACAACTTCAGTTTTAATAAATTAAAGACTCATTGATTATATTAAATAGTATTATCATTTTATACATCCAATTAATTTATATAAACTAAACTTTAATATAATTAAGATGAACCGAAAACTTAATAGTAAAGAATGATCACTAGGAATTGGCTACCAAAGAAATTATAAAAAAGCAAGATATAAAAAGTAGGTGGAAAGAAAAGGGAGAGAGTATGGTCTTCAAAAGAATGACAGCTACAGTGCCCTTTTCTTCACTCCATGATTCAGCGTCTTTAAAAGACTTCCCTATTCAGCTTCACTCTCTATAACACAAAATCTTTCTAGACTTGATCACTTATTCACTCACTCCCTTTCATTCCATATCTATATAGATAGATAGCTCACTCTTTCTTTCAACTCATTTATATCTTTTCCTCTCTTCATTTAGCTAGCAATGTCCACCTCCAAAACCCTTGATAAACCCTTATATGAACCTGTTAAAATTCATGGTGGGTTTGCTCTTATTCAAAGAAACACATCCCCACCTAATAATCAAACAGGGGAAAGAAGAGGCAGAGCAAGAAAGAAAGCAGAACCAGGTAGGTTTCTTGGGGTCAGAAGAAGACCTTGGGGTCGATATGCTGCTGAAATTAGAGACCCAACAACTAAAGAAAGGCATTGGCTTGGTACTTTTGATACTGCTCAAGAAGCTGCTCTTGCTTATGATAGGGCCGCCCTTTCTATGAAAGGCACTCAAGCAAGAACAAATTTTATTTACACTGATAATGGTACCTTTCACTCTCTTCTTACTCCATTTGAATTTGTTCAACCCTTTTTACCAAAATCAAATGATCAGTTTCTTTCTCCCAATATTCAAACTAATTATAATCCACCCGAGCTTGAGACTTTTCATCAGAACTATCAAACTCCTAAAAACCAAGAAATTATTACTACTGAGACTTCATCAACTGATGATCAATTGGCATATGATAATAATAGTTTTTTCTTTTCCCAAAATGATTCTAACTCTGGCTACTTGGGCTGCATTGTTCCTGATAATTGCCTTCGACCACCTTCTTCTAATAATCCCACAATTATTACTACAAACCCCAAATCTCCTAAAGATCAAAACTTCAGCTCCATTAATGAAATCCAACCACATTGTAGTAGTAGTAGTAATAATAACAATAACAGCTATACAATGTTTCTTTCAGATACTAAACCCCTTAACCATGGAACCTTCCCTTGCTTTGAAGAACAACTCCACAATGGATTCTGGGGAGATGATCAGCAACTGCAGCAGCCATGGGAATTCAACACCAATGAACTCTCTGCAATTATTAATAACCCATTAATGGTGGAACCTTTATATCCAAACACCAATATTAATCCTAATGGGTCAGGAGTGTCTCAACCTACTACTTCTTCTTCTTCTTCAGTTTCTTGCACTCCATCATATCCTTCTTATGGTGACATAGTTGAGTTTGGGTATTCACTCTTTTGATCAGTAGGGTTTGTTTTATATATATATATATATATTTCTTAAATATAAATCTATTGTTCAATCGAAAAATACATTATTACTGTGTTAAACGTTGCGAGTGCTTATGGAGCTTACTATCAGTCACATTTTCATTTACATGCACTATTTTTATCTCTCTTCCTTTTACTGTATAATTACACAGAAAGTTTATTATCCACATGTGAGCAAGAAAAGAGATATGGAATGTAATGTGTATCCCTAGTCCTATGAGTTTTAAAGAAAAAAAAAACAAAAAAGAAAAGGTGGTTTTTGAAAAAGCTCTTTCTAGCTAGTTTTGTTTGTTTCAACATAGCAGAAAGTGTTCTTTAGCTTGCTAATTATTACATAGGCAATATATATTATTGACTGATTTGTTGTCTGTCTTTACGGCTATTTGCTTTATCTTTTTTAGAATGTGTTGTCTATATTTATATTTGGTGCATACACCAATTTAATGGAATAAAAATATATTAAAAAAAAAATAGTATTGATGTCTTTTCATTATTTAAAAAATAAACAAAAAAAAAATCATATTGGCTAAAATATTTCATCACTCGTTAATTTAGTATATGAAATAAGCAAGCATATATAGATTTAGAGATTTAGTGTAAACAAAAATTTTCCTTTCTTTTTCCTTCCTTCCGACAATGCTAACATAAAACCTTACATATAGTAAATGACGCATGCCATTTCCAACCACAATAAGTTCTTTAATCATTCATTCATTAATCAATTACTAACATAGCATCAGACCCCATAACCCTCCTTTTATAACAGGATTTTTATTTGTAAATAACACTTTGGTGTGACACTAGCAATTCTTTCTGAAAGGAGTGGAAGAATTCAAGATTACTCTGCTCTCAATATTTGGAATTTTTTTAAGGGTTGGGGACCATTCCAACACAATTTGTAAGTTACAACTAGAAATATGAAAATTTGACACACTAAAATTAGCATACATAGACTGTTCATATAACATAATATAATAACTAGTTCTTAATTTATATATTTATTGCAATTTTATTAGTTTAATACAAGAAAGTAACTTGATATGCATATATGTACTTCCACATAAGTTAATTTAGGAGATTTTGTGAAGCTAATGACAGGGCAAATGGGGTCAAGGCTAAATTGACTATTTAGCTGACAGCTGCTAGTGTAGCTGGAAGACCATGAAACAAAGCCTGCACCAGTTTAAAGGAACCCTAGAGCATAGCATCAGCTTTGCAGCAATTTAAATCTTATTTAATGAATAATTATAACCCTACCCCAACAACAACTAACACTAACTCAGCCTCATCTGAGAATTTGAAATGTGCCCAAAACACAAAGCAGACCTAAATGGACAAATATCTATATAGTAGGAATCAGAACAGAGGAGAATGCTAGAATCCCAATATACTCGATCATAATTCTCGCCTCATCCACCTCATTTAAGCAATTAAACCTTTAACTAGTAGAGCTGGGATTCAAAAAATTGATAGTTGAAAAAGGGAAAACACGTGTTCAAAAAAATAATAATAATAAAAATAAATCCAAGTAATGATATTATTTAATCAAACTACCATTGGATTTTTTTTTTTTTTTTTTTTTTTTAATTCTATTTTGCTGGGAGGCCCTTTTTTCACGAGCAGTGAAAAAAGTTTTAACTTATATGAAGCAAAGCTCATGCAAAAGCAAATTGAATGGTAAAAAGCAAGGAAGGGTATGATTATTAGAGTCAAGAGAGATTCTTCATATATTTGTATTTCATAATAAATTTATCAATAACAATGTCAAGCATTTCAATTGTCACAACATAACTATGTACCTAATCACATGTAAGGTAGCATTTGGATGCCTCCTTCAAGTCTCTGTAATTACTTCTCTTTTTCACAATAAACCCCAGACAAAAAGAGGGGGGAACCAGGAAACCTTCAAATTCCTTTCTAGACAAATTGGAAGCCTGTTCCCAAATATAAAGAAAATTGTAAAATGATAAGGCATGAAGACGCAGCTGATGTAAAAAAGAAGAATGCTATAGGACTGACTATTTTCATTTTGGAAAAGGATTGCAGCATAAATAAACACAACAAACTCCAAAAATTTGGAGTCATGGACACAGATTTGCCTAAGGGAACTGCATATCTTCGTGGTTATTTGAAAGAAAAGCAGAAGGCTATATGGGGTTTTGGCTGAACATTTTGAGGGCTGGCCATAGCTTATTCAAGATAAAAGTGATGGCCGTAAGATTATATGAACACAATTATCAGAACTAACGTGTTCTAGACCTGAATCGTGGAACCATTGTAGCTGAGAAATGAAGCCTCCTATTTGAGGGATTGAACAAAGAAAGAAAAGGGGGGAAAAAAGATGTTTTCATGAATTTGATAAATAAAAAAAAAAAAAGTTGTTTGATATTTTTGCTTAGCTTGAGGTGCGAGCCTCAGTGCTGCTGCTTGTTGAAGGGCCAGAACTCTGGCTAGACTGTTGCACACCAGAATGAGGAACAGGTCCACTCTTTGAAAAAGTTGAACCCACCAATCCACTAGATGTACTTGTTGATGAAGACATCCTGGTTGAACTGGAGTCCTTGCTCGACCCTGAAGTAAGTTCTGGCCGCAACTCTGAAGATGATGACGATGGGGCTAGAGTGCCAATTGAAGAGCCCACAGGATATGGTGCAACTGGCATATCAGCAAGAGAAGATGCAGATGGACTGTAACTCAATGTTCCCATTGGATGATCAAATTTGCATGCAGGTCCAAACTTGCATTGTCCCCGTTGTGTATAGTGAGTACAAGGTGGTGCACCCTAAATAGCATGAAGGAATATTAGATGCATCACAACTTTGGAGGGGATTCAAGTGACAACCAAGTACGTCCATAAATAAACTCGTATGAAATAGAGCACTGTGAAAGGGTACTTTTTATATGCGAAGTAATTGCCACAATTATTAAAATCTTGAGAACCAACATAAAGAGGTGGAAAATGCAAAACAAACAATACAAAAAAGGATAAGCAAATCTTTGAGCAAATATGAATACAGAGGAGAAAAAAAATCCTGAAAACAATACTGGAAAGAGAGGGGTTTTACATGAAGTTCAAATGCTTTTATAGTTAGTGACAGAATTTTGACATGTATAAAATAAATGCTCTGATAAATTTATTAATTCTAGAGGCAAAGCCCAGATGCATCACATCATGCTAATGCATTTAATTGGCAGAACACATTCTTTTGCATTATGGAAGATCTTACAGAGCCATTTACATGAATATGTCATGACCAGACATTTGAAAAATGATTTCACATAACAATGACAGAGATCTTTGAATATCTAGAAGTCACCATAAGAACTCTCATTATAATCTGCTTGGACTGTCCTTACACATAACTGGATGGCTTATTAAGGGATGTATCACAGAATGAGAAAATTAATCGTAGAAAATGAAGTGATGGCCACAAAAGTAATTAGAGGATGTTCCAACAATCCAAATTGACAAGTCAAATTCACCTATTTCATGCACATCATCTCACATGCAATGACAATGCACAACTTTGAAACACTCAACTTAATGATACAGCAAACTCAACCCAGTGCTCAAAGTCTCAACATGTGAAAACTACGTTACATCAGTAATCCGTTTAAATTATAGGGAAAAACAAGCACCACTCACAAAACAAACCTCAATTGAGAATTTCTCAAAGTTGGCTTTCACAACCTTATACGAGTATGCTAAAGCATGCACTGATGCACACTGATCACTGATAATACAGGAAAAAGAGAGAGGGAGAGAGAGGCAACGTGAGAACTCTAACACAACTTAAGAGATACAACAGTAATCAGTAAATTACAAAGACAAACAACTTGCAACACCAATTAATCCATTACCTGTTATTCTAACTAAATCTCCATTCACTGTTTTAGCAAACATGCAACCCCTGTATTCATGCTTCTATGGTTGTTCAACTTTTCAGTGTTAATTTTATGAGCAGACCTGAGTTTGCAAAGCAAGCTCAACTTAGAGACATTTGTACACTTAAAATGAAATGGAAAGCAGTGTGGGTGCAGGAAAACATACAATCATTTCCCTAAACCAAGATATAGCCTTTCTCAGGATTAAGACAAAGTGGAATCCTACCACCTCCAAAATCTCAATGAACACCAAGATCTACCAAAAGAATCAATGAAAATGCTCATTAAATATGTCTCAACTTTATGAATTCTAGTAGTTACAGTCCTAAAAAATATGACAGAGATGAAATCCCAATCACCAAAAGCCCTTCCTGTGGAACCCTTAAACCAACAAAACACACTAAAAAACTGTTCTTCAGTCGATGATATAATAACTAATAAAGCATTAGAAACATAGCACAACACCATGACCATACAGACTCTCATTCAACATACACTGAACAATTTGCAAGGATGACTTCCTGCCATATTTATTCCAAAAGATGTAAATAAACTACCCCGCTAATCAGTCAAGGAAAGAAAAGTATTGCACCCCTACAATAAATCAAAAAATGTGAAAGCAATCAGAGCATAGAAATGAAGGAGATTGCATATTTTCTTCCAAATTAAGTCAAAATATGCAACGGAAAAGCAAGTAAGAAGTTATAGGGTAAGAAGAGTGAGAAAACAAAAATAAGGCATCAAAGTTCCATGATGCATGAACAAATCTTTTCAACAGAATCAACAACCCAACTCTGATCAATGAAAGTAGCATAATGTCCTCATTCATCTAGCAAAAACTTTGCAGCATCAAAGCTCACCTGTACTGCCAGCAGATTATTGCTAGAAAGACAACCACGTAATAAACAAATCCACAAATTTTAGCAACCAACAAAAGAATCTTCTAGATCCTTACATCTCATAAGCAAAGAGGGAAAAAAAAAAGACCATTTTCTTTGTTCTTTTTCCTTTCTACAGAGGAGAAAAACATAAGCCACCTTATGTTCTTATGGAAGGATGCTTGAAAAGTTATGACAACTGAACATTGTAGTTTGGGGTTTTGCAACAAATAAAGATTTTGATGCAAGTATATCCCATGAAAACCCGAAGGTATAACAAGGATACTTATATCAATACCATAGCATCCCATAAGTTGCTAGCTAGGAAAATGACAGGGGAACTAGCAATTTTCTCATTAACCATAACATGGTGTTTTTCAAAATTACAAATTGACATGACCATTAATAAAATAAGTAGAAGTCACAAATATTAAAAACAGTGAGTTAAGACCAAAGTCAGCTGCAACGATGTTAGACAATTGAAATGTGTAAAAATGCTAATGACAGGAAACACAAAGGCGGACAAATAAAAAAATGATTAACTAAACATCAAAAGCGGTTCTTCCAGCATTAACCCTGAAAAAAGGGGATTACAATGTGAGGAATGAACAACAAGGTTTCAGTGATCCATCCAACTCTTATAGCCAATCATACAAGAACAGAGAGCTGTTGTTGGCTTGAATACATGGGGATATCTAAACTCTCTGGGGGAAATCCATTTGTAACATAAGCTCCAATAGGCATGCATACATCCAAAATACAATTTCAAGGCCATAATTAATAGTCTCTTAAGTACGCAAAAGCACAATATGTACTGTCTCACCCTAAATAGTTGGTGAGAGAAAAACTTATCATGCCAAAATGAACACTATAGCATCATGAAGACACTGACCACATTGCAAAGATTTAAGCATTAATGTTCAAAATATCATGATGAGCAATGAATGAAGTTTCAAAATTATGTTGTCCAATCACACAACTCATCAAGCACAAAGGTGAAATAAAGGCTTGAATCCAAAATCTACATTTTACATATATAATCAAGCACTGGAGCACTTCTCCACTAAACAATAATTGAAAGAGGAACATGTGATTTTTTTTTAGTACAGAGATTCATACATGGGATTACAATAGTTTCATATCTTGCCAAGTTAAAAATTGCTAAGAAAGAAGAGAAGGAGGAGAGCAATGTTTTCTTATTTTCAACAATTGAAGCATATTAGAAAAAGACATTACTCCAAATCTACGTAATGTTTTTAAAAAGGCATGACAGATACAATCTACTGAAAATGTTGTTGGAAATTAGTATTGAACTTTCAATGTCAAAATCCAATTCTGGAATTGAGTGGTTAAAACAAAAACCATTCAGAATGTACAATTTGAGTTAAAGATGCCAAAAATAGTAGTGCAAACAAATAAAACAGAATGCCAAGGAAAGCATCACATGCTAAAGGCAAGAAATGATCACTTTCTCTGATGAGCTCCCAACATTCATACAAGTAATCATGTGGGTTGTGTGCACGTGACCGTGTATGTCAGTACTGTATTAATATGTTCAGACTGTGTGCATGTGTATCAATATCCTCACTAGGAAAGTGGGAAAAGTGTGAAAGGAGACTTGAGAAGCAAAATTTATCAGGAGAAGATAAAAGAGATAAGTGGAGAAGAATAGAGAGAGAGATTGGCTATGTAACTGCAACACATGTTCACATCCCCTGGAAGAGATATACACATACTTTTGTGTATCTGCTTTAAATACCACATTGCCTATTATAATGCAATCTAGAAAACAATACATACAAGAAGCCTGATTTATTTTGCAACTTCGAGATATCAAACTAGCAATCCATATCGTGATATAAAGAATCACAATTTAAAGGAATTTTAAGGATATGCTCACCGGACGTAGAGGAAGACCAATGGGGCTAAGAACAACATTTGTTTTTGGTGCAATCAATTCTGATGGATGATGATATCTACATGAGGAGCCAAATTTACAATCACCAGTTTTCATATAATACTGACATTCAGGTTGGCCAGGTCTTTCTGGAAACGAGTGCTCCTTCTGGCTGCTACTTGATGGACCAATTGAAGTAGGCATGGGCTGATAAGATCCTGTATAAGCAGGTGCTGAAGGAGATAGCTGTGTTATGCCGTACACAGAGCCTGATCCAACTGTCGGCTGCGTGCTGGGGGATGCAACTGGACTTACAGGTGGCTACACCAAGAGGATGACAAATGAAAATAATAAATAAATTCAACCAAAATTTACAGAATAAAGAGAGCTCTCATTCACATACCGGATAGGTACTCCAACTCGGATAGGGAACTACACCTGGGGAAAGCAGCATTGGACCATAAGGGCCTTGTACATATGAGCCAGGCAGAAGAGGAGGCCTCGCAACTACTAACCCATATTGTTGAGTGGAAGGAACAGATGGAGACTGCACTGTGGGATACAATGCAGGAGCATGTATTGGAGCAGGCACAGGTGCAACTTGTGGAGCCAGTGACTGTGCTGGGATTTGTAAGTTAGCTGGCTGTGGATGATGGAATTTACATGTTGCACCAAATTTACACTGCCCTGTTTTTACATAGTATGTACACTCTTTTTCACCCTGTTGACAATTAGAACTCAAATTTTAAGCAAACTTCAGGTTCAAGAGACCAATGTAATTAAAGATAAACTACACAATAAACATTAATGCAGAAGTATACAAACCGGACGTAATGGGTATCCATAATAATTTAGTGACACAGAACTAACAGAACCACCTCCCTGTTTAGGATGGTGATACTTGCAGGAAGCACCAAATTTGCATGTCCCTGTCCGCATGTAATACTGTAAATCAAAGTAAGAACAGCATAATCAGCAAATGTAGAGACATCACCATTCCCACTAAATGAAAAACCTGAGCAAAGGAATCATGAAATTTACATTCATAAACTAATGGCATTCATAGTATGAGGAAAAACGCAGTAAAAATGTACATTGTAAAAATTTGCATATATCCCAAGCTGTTACCTGGCACACAGGCTGGCCTACTCGCTCAGGAAACTCCCCAGCACCAGCTCTTGTAGCTCCTATTACCTAAGCAATATCACAAAAATATTTATCATGCCAGATCTTGTTAAAGTAATAACATGGACTAACCAAACTTTCCACACTGAGTTCAAAATTCACTCAAATTACGCAAACAGTCGTCCAATCTCAATTCAAAAACCACAAGATCAAACTCAATCGAACGCCAATAAAACATTCAATGATCACTTTGAAAGAACGAATCCTAAACCTCTAATCCGAGCTCAATTCAAGACAAACAAACAAAAGGAATCAGCTAGAATTACCGCGCCACGGTCACGCGGGTGATTGAACCGACACCTCGCTCCATACCCGCAAAAGCCGGTCTTCAAGTAATAGATACAATCGGCCTCGTCGGATCTCTCCGGGTACCCGGATTCCCCTTCCCCTAATCCCAGCGGCCAAACACCCTCTACATTCACACAAAAACAAACACAACAAATAATCATAATCCAAAAAACCAAAAATAAGAAGATCATACATCATAAATTTATAATACCCATTTCCATTTCAACGAACCTCACGAAATTGGAATGCAGGTGAAATGAACTCACCTTCAAACCCGCTTTCGGGTCCTGGAGCTGTCCATTCCGGTGACGGATCGGACTGAGAGTCCTCTTGGGTCCGACCGTACCGGTCCATCCCGAAATTCGCGGCACCGGACTGAAACGGTGGAATTGTACCGGCTTTTGGACAGTTAAAAATAATGAGGCTCCGATCAAATGGGGTGCGCTTGTGTCTGCGTTTCTAGACAGAGAAAGTAGTGTGAGAAAACTGAAGAAAGAGTTTTTGTTTTTTAGATTTTGCTTTGGGGTTTTTTTTTTTTTTTTTTTTTTCACTCTCACACACACAGAGACTCGCACAGTGTTTGGTTTTTTGGTTTTGCGTTTCTCTCTCTCTCGCTCGCTCTATCAGCTTTCAAAGCGATGGTTTTTTATCTTTTCTTTCTTCTTGTGCGTGCATTGGTTGTTTATATACGCGCCAAACAGAGAATAAATCACCTAAAATAATAGTTAATCTTTACTTTTATTTTCTAAGATTGAAAAAAATAATATATATATATATATATATTAAAATAAATAAAATGAATTTACTTTGAAAAATTAATTAAAAATAAAATAAATAAGATAAAATAAAATAAAAGTGTGTGTTAAGGAAGTAGCAGAACTCGAGACTCTCAGGTAACCAACTATTGCTATGTCCATTTGTTTACTTTCTCCTTTAGGAATGAAATGACGTTAATGCCCTTAACTTTGGACAGCCATTAACGGAATGGCGGCATTTGTTGGTTGTGATAGAATTGTCTTTTTCGGATGGGTTTATTACAATAGAGTTAATTGAAGTATATTTATATTAATTTAACTAATTAAACTAATCCTATGTGAGTGAGTGCATGGAGTGTAATGAAATGAAAAGAGGGCAACGTGGCATGAAAAGAGGATCTTCCTTAAATTTGTAAAAAGTGAACAAAGGGGACCATATTTTTTCTTTTTTTAATGTGTATATACCTTATAGTAATTTTTTTTTCTTTCAATAAGAGTATTAACCTTAATTTTTCAATTTGATTAACATCTCATTTGTTTTTATGGATTTCGCAAAATTATGAATTATAAGTCAATCATTTTTTTAATTTAAAAAATTAAGTTACATTACATAAATTTATTATATTCTAAAATTTTAAAAAATGAAAGATTTGAAAATCACATGAGATGTAAATTTTTTAATTTCATAAATTTAAAATCTATCATGTCAAACAATACCTAAACAAAATGTACTTTCTCAATTATTCTTCTTTCTACAATCAAAAATAGTATTATCTTTTCATAATTTCAACTACTAAACGATAAATTTTTTCCTCTCATTCTTAAATAGTTAATCTAATATATATATTTTTAAATACAGTTGTATATTTGTGGGAGACTGAGAATATTCAAATCTTTCATTAAACATAAAAGGATATGACTTGTTGTTAATATTATTAAACTCTTAATTTCTTACATTATAAAATAATTAAATACTTAGTTATTGAACTATTTATTCATTAACAATTATAATTTCTTATATTAATTATAAGTATCAAGATGACTTCACTTTCCCAAAAAAAAAAAAAAAAAAAGACTTCACTAAATAAATCAAGTTAAATACATAATTAATGTGGTAATATTCATTGGCATCTTTGCAAGAATTTATGAGATTTAACCCAAATGTACTTTCTTTCTTAATATAGTCATTTCAAATGTGCTTGAATGACATAAAAAAATTGTCCCACTCTTAATCATTTATAAAGTGTCTCTAATATCATTATTTTTTCTTTTCATTTTAAAAACTTTGACATAATAAAAAATTAATAAAAATAATATCATAATTTAAATATTACAAGATAGATGATGCATATTTAGGATATTAATTACATTTTAAATTTTAAATAACTTTTAATTTTGCGAGGACAAAAGTAGTGGTGCTTAAAAAAAACAAAAGAATAAAAAGGAGCTAGAAATATGGACTAAAGTGACAATAACTGAAATGAAATGGAGAAATAAATGCAAGGTTGAAATCAAATTAAGGATTAAAAAAAAAGTTAAAATATAAAAGGTTTTGAAGGCAATCATAGTGTTTATTGAAATTCAACTAAGGCTCTCTCCCATGAGAAGAATATATATATATATATATATAGTAGCAGTGCCACATAGAGCTGAGGGTGTGCAATTGTGTAACGGGGTTGATTTTGTAATTCTCATGGAGAAAAATATGATAGATTTTGTAATTAGGTCATTTTATAATGTTATCTTGTCCTCCCTTAACTTTTTAAAATGCCTATAATAATATATTAAATTATAATATTTTGAACATTTGCCTCTTAAAAAAAAAAAAAAGATGGGCGGCAATTAAATGACGCAAAAAAAAAAAACGATTTATTATGTACTTTTCTGCTATATTTGATATTTTAGAATATATTGTAAAAAATGGTATCACTTCATATCAAAAAACTAAAGCTAATGGACTTTTAGACTTTTATATTTCCTGAATTAAAGTCCTAACTCCGAAATTTTATATATATATATATATATATATATATATATATATATATATATATATATATATAGAGAGAGAGAGAGAGAGAGAGAGAGAGAGAGAGAGAGAGAGGATGCAAACAAGATCTTATATTATACATGAAGCACATGTGTTTAATAGTTAAATTTTCTCATTAAAACCAGAAAAATCATAAATTGCCTTTATTTTATGCTTCCACTTTCATAAATATAGACAATTTATAGTTTTGGTTGGTAAATGAATTTTCTGCTACCATTGTTTGCATATAGATGCAGTAATAATGAATATAAAAATCAAACTTAATTAATTAAAAATAAAAATATATATATTAATTTTAATTAATGACCTTTCCCTTTATGATATGGCTTTATATATAGCCTTTTCTTTATCTAATTATGGGCAAATAATGATTTTTGGTTGTGTAATGAACTAATGATATTTGATTTTTGTTAATAGAGACAAATTAGGTTTATTGCATGATTTTTAACCTCAAACAACTAAGAAACTTGGGAGAATTAGGAAAGGATGCAAAGATAGAGACAACCGGCGGTATTAACGCTTTTTCGATTGACCAACCAGAAACTGCCACGTATTCACTAAAATTCCTACGGTGACCTAAAGCGGGGATTCTGTACGAGTTTGGCCTTCCCACGCGCCTCTCAATTAGCGTGGTCACGCGCGAATAGACAAAAATGCCTAGAAGTTAGAACAGAAACTCCAACTCTTGTAGAATTGGCAATGAGTGGGACATGGCTGCTACTCTGGAAAATCAAGGCTAGAAAAGTAGGAATGGGAAATGGCCGAAAGGGTCAGATAGGCTTATTTTTTCCATTTTTATTATTGGCTTGTCAAAAAAAAAAAAAAAAAAAAAAATTGTGAGATTGAGATAAATATCCCTTTTTTTTTTTTTATATATATATATAAAAAAAATTATTAAAGTCGGATCCTTACATATGTTATATCAATAAATTATATATATGAATACCATTAATTAATATTTTAACAAATAAAATAATATATTTATACTTATAAAAAATATATAATTCAACATATTTAAAAAAAAAAATAAAACAATTTATGTTGAATAAAATAGAGAATAATACATAAAATAACAAGATGTAAGAGGATTGAAAGTTTCATTATCTTTATGATAGATATTAAGATATGATAATTTCTGTATTTGCTGAATATTAACTCTTGTTTATCTCTCTTGTTTATTTATGTTTTTATCATTATCTTGTATAACTGATTCATTGTAATTCAAGTATAAATTTCTCTCCCTCTTTATGGAAATATTCTTTCACATCGAATTACATTGTATCAGAGCCTCTATAGAGGTATAGGATAAGTCCTCTAGTTTTTCTTTTCTTCTTTGTCAAGAATGAGTTCTCCTTCCACTACAAAATCTTCTAGTCTGCTGTTAATGTCACAGATTTTGCTCCTATTTCTCACCGTCGCCAATCTCATCTTCTCCCTCTTTACGGAAATATTGTTTCATATTGAATTACATTTAAAAAAAAAACAAACAAACAAACAGCAATTATCCTCATAATTCAACAGAACTTCATAACAAGGCACTAGTTTGGTAAGAGCAGTATCAACGGAATCAAATAGAGCAATTTAGAAAGCAAATATAATGGCTATGAAATTGGAAATATGTTAATTGACTCATATGTACACGAAGGTTTGTTTAAAGGGTATAAAAAAACTTATAATATAAAACTATGTACTTTTAAATAAAGATAAGATATAATTTATATAATCTTATTTTATGTTTCTTAATTAGTGTCTGCTTTCAGCGTACGACTTTTTGAAAAAGTGTCTTCAATGGTGAATTAAGTCCAAGTCCTCGTTCCGTCGTGTCAATACCATATTAAACAACGAGGTGATGCTTGCAAGTTGAGAAGATTTTTTTTTATTTATTATATTATATAAATTCAGTGTAGATGCGAGTAAGCAGCCCTCATTTAAGTAGAACGTGGGCATCTTTTCCAAATCTGTTAAATAAAAATCAAAGCAAGTAAACATCATGCGGAGGTTTGTTTCTGTTACATTCAGTTGCGGTGAATTTAGAATTGAACAGTTTAGATCTATCGCCTGAAAAGTGAACGACTGTGATAATTTTCATGTCAGCGCATATGTATTGGAAAATGGAAATGACTGAGGGGTGTTGGTGCTAGTGTAGTAGGTAAGAAGTCTATAAATGCGAAGTTATTTCTCCGGCGGGTAAAAGGGCTTGACCGGGTGTATCCGGTGAGTTACAGAAGTGATTGCGACAGGAACAAACCGGAGTAACCGGTCATCAGGTGGAAAGTTGTTTTGTTTGACTTGGACAAGATTGTGGCCACAAGCAACACTTTTCTAAGATTTGCTTGCATTTGCTAGGTTTTGTACTGTAGTAACCATATATATCTCATAAACCAAATGTCGGCGAGCCATTTTATTGAGTTGGGCCTTCTAAAGATTCCTTGCCTTTTCAGTGTTGGCTTGGGCTTGACCTAAAGTCTTTTAATAAAGATTACAACAATTTAATAAAGAGTTTTCCCCTCAACATACAATAGAAAGTCGCTAACACACTGCAAATACCAAAATTTTAACATTTTTCATGGAAAGAAATCCATAAATCAGGCAATATGCTCTGCCGTATTAAGGATCTTAACATGGTTTTTCTTCCTTAGCTCATATGAAACTGGCCCAAATACTCTAGTCCCAATTGGCTGACCTTGTTTATCTGCCAATACTATAGCATTGTCATCAAACTTGACCTCACCCCATCTAGGGGTGTAAATGAGTCAAACTATTTTCGAGTGGCTCAGTGTTTGAATCGATAAAAATTCGTTTGCGTTCTGTTCGTTTTATACACGAGTCAAATTTGAGTCTTATTTTAAAATTCGATAAATAAACGAACCGAAATTGAGCAAAATTAAACTCGATTCGATTAGATTCGTGAACAGCTTAAATTAGTAGACTTGTAAATAATTTGATTATTATTATTATTAACTTAATAATTTTGACACTCTAAAAAATATATTTTAATATTCCTGTAAACTTTTTGGTAATTCAATTTGACTAAAATATATATACTCCTGATTAATATAATATAATATTTTCTTATTATATAATCTAATATTCTAATTTTTAAAAATATTTTTTTATTAATTAATATATTTATAATACATATAATACTCAATTTTATTATTGAGTTATTTTTTTTCCACTAATTAGATGTTTTTACTTTTATGTTAATTTTACATATTTTTGTTATAATATTTTATTAGAAATAAATATTTAGGAAGTTAAATATTTCGATAAATTATAAACGAGTTTCAAAACGAGTCAAATTTGAACTTAATTCAATTATAATTTTATTAATGAGCTGAGTTCAAGTTTAAACGAGCCAAATTTGAACATGATTTTCAACTAAGAAAAAAAATATATCGAACCGAGCCTGAACAAGTTAAAGCTCGGCTCGGCTCGATTACAATCCTACTTCCATCGCAACGGCCTCGTTGCATGGTAGCACACGCAATTACACCATACACACCTTTCTTTTCTTCACTTTTCCATTTGGCATAGCTTCTTTTGCTAAAGCAATTATCGTGTCCCCTAATCTTGCCCCTTTCTTCCCTTTCAGAGCTTGTAAGCACATCACCTTCTTTGCACAGAAACAGTCCTCATTTGCATGAAAGTCCTTTGTTGCTGCAAAATTGCAAAGGCCAAGATTGGAAAAGGATATAACAAAGATTGTTATCAAATTCTGGAACAATTTAAAGAGTAGGTTGAGTTATGTTTCAAATGCAGTATAAACTGAAATGGCTCCATATATAAAAGATGCATCTTGTATTTTCATCATTTGGAAGAAAGTAGGCATAAATAAGCACATCTTGTTATAGGATAAAAACATTACTTTTCAAGAATATAAATGCTTCTTTCTAATCATTTACAGTAGGAAAAAGAGCATAAAGCCTTCGACCTCATTGGAAGGCCACATCTTAGTCAACATCTTATAAACTATTTCAATGCATGGTATGCATGCAAGATTAGATGGAATGCCTATCTAGTCTCCACCTGAGATTTTGATCACTTGAAGAAATCAAGGCACATTAGAAGCAGAACAAATTGAAAATGTTGCACAATCAAAGGGGCTTTTTTTCTAAGTATGTTAATTTAAAAAAATATATACTGTAACGTGGTGATTTTAAAGATATTTACTCAAATATGTTGAGGTAGGCATTTAGAACACCGGTTTTATACAAAATTTTGAAAACTGGATGGCAAAAGGTGTTCAACTATAAAACCGGTGTTTGTAACACCGGTTTTTTATAAAACCGGTGTTACAAACACCGGTTTACAGGTTAAGCGTCAGAGTACCATAAACCGGTGTTATAAACACCGGTTTTATAAAAAACCGGTGTTTATAACACCGGTTTTATGCACGGTTCCAGGGA
>CATKHJ010360975.1:0-13084 GCA_949750685.1 Vernicia montana | reverse complement strand
AAGATAGGGAAGTTTTTTGATTTGACAAATTTATCAGCATTCATCATTGGGGTTTGCCTGGCACTAGGATGGGATGTCAAATGCAAGTCCTTATGGACTGTGATATTTGTGTTCCATATCTTTACTTTTGCTGTTAATTATAGGGTTTTAATCTTTAAATTTAACAGTGTTGAGCATTCTGGAGGGCAGCGTGTTCGTTTAGACTTTCATAAATTGAGCCAGTTCTCCATTTTCCCTGGACAGGTCAGAATGTAAAATTAATAAGATTTTAGTTCTTTGATTTTACATGCCAAATTCATGCTTAACAGTGAAGGATTCCTTTAATGCAGATTGTAGGTGTTGAAGGTCACAATCCCAGTGGACATTGTTTAATTGCATCACAAGTGGTAGACTCTGTTCCTTTATCTGCTACTCCTGATGAGGATTTGCATCCTGCAAAGAAGCAAGCATTGGACCAGGAGATTCAATCAATTGATTCATCCTATGCACCAAAAGAGATATCAATGGTATGGAAGCTTGTCTTCTGCATCAGTTGAATACCTGAACGGATGATATATCATTGTTTAGCGTGTCCAATCATACACCTTAGATGCCATGTATCTTAGAGACCACTAGTGTGGCTAGGATGGATGAGGTTACAACTCCAAGAAAATAAAGAATCCAATAGTAGACTGTTTAATGATAAATTTGGGAATTGAGGTGGTTCTAACACATTTAAGGATCAACTATCCTGAATTGAGGAATCAATGAATGAAGGCTTGAGTTGCAAACAAAGTCACCAAGGACATGCAAGTTTCATTTGCTATGTGGGAAAATTCTTTTGCAAATGAGAGGACTGAGAGTTTGAGTTGCTGCTCAAAATGAATAGAAAACTTGAACTTCCACTGCTTGATACTAATTCACTGTTGTAAATGGTATTAGCTTATGATGTTATGATGGTATTTTCTTGAATCGAATGGCAATCTCTTGAAACCTATAGGTAACTCCTTTTCTTTCTGACAGCTTATTGCTTCAGGTCCTTTTACCACAACAGACAATTTATTGTTTGAACCTCTAACAGAACTACTAGCATATGCAAGCAGAAAGCTTCCGCAGTTGCTTATACTGGTATGAACCCACTATCTTTTAAATTCAACATATTTGCCGTACTTGCTAACCAGGGAAGTATCATATCATTGATTGTTTGCGTTTCTCTCAGCTGGGACCATTTATTGATTCTGAACATCCAGAGATTAAGAAAGGAACTGTAGACAGGAGCTTCGATGAGATATTTCGTCTGGAGATTCTCAGAAGGGTATCTACTCAAATAGTGGTTTCATTTATTTAGGGAAACAGTTTGCAATATTATCATTTTTTTTTTTTTGTGTGTATTGTTTCAGTTGCAAGACTATGTGGAATATATGGGTTCTGATGCACACGTGTTAGTTGTGCCATCTACACGGGATGCGAACCATGATTTTGTTTTTCCACAGGTGATAACATTGTTAAGCTGAGTCTCTTTAGTTCTTTTTCTTTTTCTTTTGTGTGGTTGCATGTAAGTGGTGTTTTGTTTAGAAAAGCAGCATATATACGTATATCCGTATGTGTGTGTGTGTATAAAACTCAAGATTTATTCTTGAAATTTTGGTTGTGCAGCCTGCTTTTGAAATTCATCCACCCAATCTACAACATCAGGTACACAATCTATAAACTGAGGATTTCATCTCTTGCAACTGGAATATGTTTCCCAAATGTTTATCATATGCAGGTCACCCATTTTAAATAATTTTCTGTACTTGTACCAGATAACCTGTCTGAGGAATCCAAGCATCTTTGAAGCAAATCAGGTAAAATGGTGGCAATCAATTTCTGATGCTTTATACTTGAAACTCTCTATCATGCTGTTTCTGTGTTTACAAATTCAGTTTTGTTTGGTAAGTCTCATTTTACATTTCTGGAAAACAACTATTGATGTTGTTCTCAGCTGGCTTAGATGTTTTAAGAATTCAATTAGCTCAGCTGCCTAGAACTTCCTGTATTAAATTAGCCAAGGAGATAACCATCACATATTGAAGAATTCAATTAGCTAAGCTGCCTAGAACTTCCTGTATTAAATTAGCCAAGTGGATAACCATTGCATAGTTTAAAATCTTCATGGGTACTGTAGGTTATTTTTCCTCGATAACTATACATGTGCATCAAGGCATGAGACACATTTATTCTGCTAACAGTTCTAATATCAGGTCAGAGTAGGTTGCTGCACAGTGGATATTCTAAGACAGCTCAGTGGAGAGGAGATGTCACGAAATCCAACAAATGGAACTCCCAGTGATCGAATGAGTAGGCTTGTAAGGCATATTCTTAGCCAGTGCAGGCATGCTCCAAAACCAATCTCTTGTGAAAACTTGATATTTAGTTGGTTCAGAAAGTCAGAGTTCAGAAATGTCTAACAGCTTTTTGTTTTAATTATTGGACAGCTTTTATCCATTATATCCACCAGCAGAAGATGTTCCATTGGATTTTTCACTTGCTCCAGAAGCTCTTTGCATTACCTCAATTCCTGATATTCTCATCCTACCTTCCGACATGAAGTACTTTATAAAGGTAGATACTTGTCCAAGCACCTCCATTTTTGTTAGTCCCAATTTCAAAGCTGTATTAAAATAAAATGTGCAAAAAAAAAAAAATCAAAGTGCAAGTGATTCTATTTGACATATGGGTTTCAACTTTCTGCAACTCTTAAATACCAACACTTGGGCATAGGTACTGTCTCTGGGTGAAAGAAGTGAAGGGGAAGAGCAGAGGAAGTGCATTTGCATAAACCCAGGAAGACTGGCGAAGGGAGAAGGAGGTGGCACCTTTGTGGAGCTTTACTACCATGGAAGTGCTGACAAGGTGAACGCTTCAATCATAGGCATATAAATCCTGGATTGAAACTATTCAAGACACATTGATTTGGCAACTGCTGGCTCACAATATCAGAATTAACCCATGATTCAACTTCTCAGATAAATCAGTGAGTTCACAAAACTCCATTGGGGCACAGCAATTAATTCTATTTAATTGCATAGTTTGGACTAATCAGGAGTGTAGCATCCCTCTCGTTTCTTTATTGCCATTTGCAATGCCATAATCAGTAATCAAGTAATATATATTTTTTTAACAATTATGTTAGTAATTAGCTATCAGTGCTATAATTGTATTCATTTCATTCTTTTTCAATCTATTATGATTAAAAAAAACATACAACACCTCTAAAGGGAAGCTAGAGAAGTTAGTACCCCAATTATATATAGTCAATGACCTGGATCGATTTGATATTCAGTATTAGAAGAAATCATAGAAACATATAGGAAATACCCTTCGTATCTCCCCTAAACAAATTCATTTACAAATAAATATTTTCTAACTATTCCACCCATTAGTACAATTACAAATCCCTATGATACAAGAGGAATTATGAGGGAATTGTTGAAATCCACAATTTTCCCCATTGCTAATTTAGGTGTAGGGCTGTAATTAAACCCATAAGAACCTATATATACTACCTTCCCTTCTTCTGGGCAAGACGACTTCTTTCTCTTAACAAGCTTATCCACTGATTCGAAACCCATAATATACTAAGCAAAATTGCAGTTATAATCACAACCATCCAAGAAGTCCATGCCCATCTAGGAATCAAACCATTAGCTTCTCCACTTAGATAAAACATCCCCATCTTAAACATAAAGAGTGGACCAAGAATACCTCTAACAATAGAGTAGAAAGCTAGGAAAGGAGGAGACAAGACTTCATACAATCTTGCAGCAATAGGAACATCAGCTTTCCTAAACCCAGCAATGCTCCACACATTCTGGCAAGCACTTGTAACTTCAGCTAGTATAAGAAGTATGAGAAGCCCATAAGCTCCATGATTAACCATGTATCGACAAGTTGCAAACACATACAATGTTGCTAGATGATGAAGAATGAAAAGAACATCAGTAGGGAAGAAGGCTATGTAGTGTAAAAGGTCCATAAAGAAATAAGCCATGCTAAACTCCAGAACTCTGTTATGTAAAGTAGAGTTTGGAGAAGCAAAAGTATGCGAGGTTTGAGTGTGAAATAGTGCAGAAATAGCAAAGATAACAGCAGGAGTTCCATGAGTTAGGGACATGAAACAACTTGAAGCTTCTGTTCTGAATTTTGGATCCCAGTTTCTAAAAATTACAAAGTAGGTAAGGAGATATATGCAGAGAAACATAAAGAAGGAAGCAGGTAAAGTATATGTAGACAAAACTGTGGAATCCATTTTCAAAGAAAGAGGGAGAGAAGGTTTTGATTGATTTGAAGCAAGGATGAGGTTTTGAGAAGGAGCTAAGTAGGTAAAGTTCCAAGATTGAGAGGAACATGAGAGATACGAATTCTGTGAAAGAGAATATCCAAAGCTTGTACTGATGGTCTTTCAATACTGTCACTATCAATTCCAAAAATAAACAGAGATTTACTCTCAGTGGGTAGACTTAATGTCGTTTATATCATCAATAACAGGTCAATACAAGGAAAAGGAAAATAATTAATACAAGGAAAAGATAAAGGAGAAATTTGAGCTTTGCTTGACGGTGCAGGATTAGGAGTTATAGGCTGTGTTAATGGATATTCGTTTTTTTTTTTTTTTTTTAATAAAAGAAATTGGACCCAGTTTAAGATAAAAGATTTTTCTTTTTTTTGGTAAATTTGATTCGGATTCAGACTCAGACTGTATACTTTTCTTTAGTTTTGGAGACCATTTCAAAGTTATTAAAACAAAAGCTGATTGGTAGTTTAAGATAAAGATTACAGCACACAAGCTGATAATCCTAAATCACAAATAGGTAACTTGTAAGGCTAATAAAAAGAGCTGTTACCAATATAATAAATACTCAAAATATTAAATTTAATATTTTATTTAAAATAAGCGGGTGTTTGATAATGCTTTTTAATTTTATTTAGAGTAAATGAGTGTTTGACAAAGCTTTTTATTGCGGTCATTTTTTTTTTTTTCAAATGATAAATGTTAACTGTCAGATAGTTAAATAGTTGTTTACAAAAATTTTAATTTAGAAATTTTTTGAAATAGCTCATATTTATTTAAATAAAAAAACTAAATTATCTTATTATTTTTTATGATCATTAAATATATTAACCGTTAATAATAATTTTTCTAAATATTTGCAATAATCAGCTAACAGTTATCATTAGCCTAATCAAATGGAGTCTAATTATTTAGTATAAAAAATAAAAATTAAAAAATCTAAGCCATGTTTAGTTGTGGAAAATTAGAAATGTTTTTTAGAAAATAATTTTTAGAAAACTAGAAAATAGAATTCATTATTTAGTTATAAAAATTTTCCAAATAAAAAATTAAAGATAAATTTTCTAAATTTTCTAATTTATGTGAAAAACTACTTTAGATAGTTTTCCATCTTTCACTCTAATAACTTGGTTTGGAAACCATATGGAAAACACGGAAATTCAACTACGGCGCCATGGTATTGGGTTTCGAGACCCAACAATGCCAATTTTTTTATATACTATGAACTCTTGCTTTTTTTTTCCTCTAAATTCTTGCTGCTACTTTTTTTTTTTGTCACTTTTTTTATTCTTTGAATTCTTGCTATTTTTTTCTTTGAATTCTTGTTGTCACTTTTTTTTATTATAATGTTTTATACTATTATATTTCAAAAATTTTCTTCTCAATAATTATCTTTTCATATATAATTTTTTTTTGTAATTTTGAAATATTACTTTATAATTTTAAAATTAATTTTCATTTTTTTTGGATTTTAGATTTAAAATTTATCTGTAAATTAAATAAAAAATTAAGTGATCCTATTATAAAATTATCAATATATTCACATCTAATAATTAATATTTTTAGTAAAATAAAAGTTATTTAATAAATAAAATATATTGCAAAATAAAAAGTAGAAAATGGAGAATATAGAATTGCAATGAACATGTTTATCAGTTTTCCAAGTTCCAATTTGAAAAATGATGAGCTAGAAAATTGGGGAAAGGAAAATAAATATTTTATTTAGAATAAGTGGATGTTTGACAAAGCTTTTTAATGCAGTTGTTAATTTTTTTTTCTCAAATGATAAAATGTTAATTATCGGGTAGTCAAATAATTGTTAACAAAAGCTTTAATTTAGAGATTTTTTGAAATAACTCATACTTATTTAAATAAAAAGAATATATTATCTTATTATCTTTGATGATCATTAAATATATTAACAACTAATAATAATTTTTCCAAACATTTGCAACAATCAACTAACAGTTATCAGCTCCAATTGTTATAAATAGTTAAACCAAACGGAACCTAATTAGTTAGTATATAAAATAAAAATTAAAAAACCTAATGAATCAAAAAGTATATATATATATAAATAATTTTTTTATATAATTATACATCTGTAAGTTACAATTAAAAATTTATATTGACTAATATATATAACATTTTTATCTATATATATATATTTTTTATATTAATACTTAAAATTATCAAAAAATTATTTAAATTTAATAAAATAATAATAATAATTTATATATATTAAAATATTTTAAAAAAACAAAAGTTAAATAAAAAATAAGACCAAAATTCTGAGTAAATGCTCAAAATATTAAATTAATTATTTTATTTAGAGTAAGTGGATGTTTGACAAAGTTTTTTAATGCAGTTAATTTTTTTTTTCTCAAATGATAAAATGTTAACTATCGGGTAGTCGAATAGTTGTTAACAAAAGCTTTAATTTAGAAACTTTTTGAAATAACTCATACTTATTTAAATAAAAAGAATATATTATCTTATTATCTTTAATGATCATTAAATATATTAACAGCTAATAATAATTTTTCCAAACATTTGCAACAATCAGCTAACAGTTATTAGCACCGGTTATTACAAATAGTTAAACAAATTACAGTGAGCCTTAATGCCATCAGATTACATAAACCAAATTGATAAGCAAAACATAAAAACTATATTCCATTTGTTAAACAAAGCTTAGAAAAACTGTTATACATCTCATAGCATAATTAATTGAGATTCTATCAAAACTTCTACTACTTGTTTATTATAGAGTTGTATAAAGTCAAAAACTGCCCTTGCACAAGCTAGTCATGTCGACTTGAAAGAACTTTGCCTATATGACCACTAGACCTCAGAAACTTCTCAGCTTAACCAGAATGGACACCTAACTTACATAACCATTCCTCCATCAATAGTAAACACCTGCAAAACAGCAATATGTAACTTGGCAACCATGAAGATGAATGGGGACTATGCTTCATCATGCATTCCATGGTGCACATTACCCTGCACAACTACCTAAGATTGAACATGCAAAAAAAAATTGTCCAGATGAGCCATGCCATAGGTAACGAAGGGGGAATTGATTAAAGCAATAATTGAGCCCATGATGCTCAGTGGTCTTCAGGTAGAAAGGCATGTCATGATTTGGCAATAGATAACTATTGTATCTCTTGATCAAGAGGCTAATATTAAGTTAATTCTTTTTTTGGACAACAAATTATAATCACGCAATTACAAGTGCTTATAGGATCGTCAAATTGATGTAGCTCACCGAGACTTGCCATGTCATGACCATGGCTTCTGTTTATGCAAGGGCAAGCCAAAGCACTTGGCCACGATCAAAACAACCCAGCAAAGAATTAAATGAAACAACTTTGGCTACCTATGGCATGGTCGAAACTTTCAAAACAAAAGGAATCAAAATGAAATAGATTTTAAACCTGTCCAGTGATGTAGCTTGCGGCAGGACTAAGAGCCAGGAATTCCACCAATCCCGCAACCTCTTCTGGTTGGCCATACCTTCCTGAATACATAGCACATATTATCAGCATCAATTGAGCATCATTTAGTGAAATATTTGATTATGTTTTTTCAACTTATGAAATTGGTAGAATACATGTGAATTTCAAATAAATACTTCTGAAAACAAGCAAAATTGCATGTCAAGAATAATTAATGAAAGTTAATTTAACCAGCAAACACTAAAATTGTGATTAAATCCCATAAGTCTTTAAATTTTATTCTCTCTTAAAAATCATCAAAACCTTAATTGTTCTAATTGTAAAATACTAAAATCACTAAAACCAAATTTTATTAATCAGTTTGAAAGATTGACTTGATAATAATCATTTGGACTTTTTAAATATATTTGGTATGCTTAATGGGTCACCTAAGACATTTTTCGCTCCTCTCTCTCTCCCCGATCTTTGCATGGTAAAAAACAAAAAGAAAAAGAAAAACACTTGGGTTGGAAAGAGGGTGGAGAGAGATGACAAACACAATTTTCTTTCTTTTATGTCTTTTACCCACAAAGAAAGGAGAGAGGAAGGAGAAGAAATCTCAGGCAGCCTACCAAGCACACAAAATATACTAAAAGAGATGGTTGCCACAACATACTTTGGGTCTAAGTATGGCCAGATTTTGATTTTAGTGGTTTTATTGATACAAAATTCGAATTTCAGTAATTTATACAAGAAAAAGTACAATTTATTGTCTTAAATGAGATCTGGTGACTAGTTCAATGAGCGAGTGAAACACCCTAAAATCTGACATTTGAAAGTTCTATACAATAATAAGATATTTTGATTTTATCAATTTGTATCTCACCTAAGGGGATTGTCTCCAAGATTTTCTTCTCAATGTCTTCTCCAAGTTTGGCAGTCATATCAGATGCAATGAATCCAGGGGCAACAGCATTGACCTGAAAATATAATGCCATTAGAGCTAATTTTCCTATATTAGCTCCAGCATCATATATCCTGGAATGTGCCAAATTACCAAAATGAAAGACAAAACCTCTTAAAACTCACATTAATATTTCTGCTGGCATATTCCTTTGCAACAGTCTTTGTTAGTCCAATAACTCCTGCCTTTGCAGCACTGTAGTTGGCTTGGCCAACATTGCCAACCAAACCCACAACTGATGCGATGTTAATGATCCTTCCCTGAGAAACCCAAATAATGGAGGAGATTATTTTTTTAAACAGAAAAATCCAGAATGACAAATGAAAGTTGACATCTCTAGCTGGACAAGAACGAAGAAGATTGGCGAACTTAAGATAGGCATGCGATTTTACCTTTCTCTTCTTCATCATGATTTTGGCTGCTGCCTGCAAAGATTACACTACCTCAGTTTGAATAAGAGAACTCATGCATCTAATAGAGTAATTAGTTAGGTCTTGATGCAAATACCTGTGTGCAAAGGAATACCCCGGTGAGATTCAGATCAATAACTTCCTGCCACTGAGGTTTCTTCATTCTCATTAACAATGTATCTCGTGTGATTCCTAAAGCCATCATAAATAAATTAGGAGAGGAGGGAAGGCCAAAAATCCACAAGACAAAGAGACTTGTTTTTCACCTGCATTATTTACTAGTATATCAACTGTTCCCCAAGCATCAACAGCCTGCAGGTGACAATGTGATAAATCATGAAGCATGCCATAGGTAATAAATGTTAAACCAAAAAAAGGAACATTTGCTCACAGTTTTTATCATTGATTCTACATCGGCTTCTTTTGAAACATCACCTCCAAAAGTAAGAGCCTGACCACCATAAGCCTCAATCTGCAAGGTATACTCACAAAAATGTGTGACCATTTCAATAATGCAGTGTGATTTAGCAACATTGCCAGTGAAAATAATAGATGGCAATAGTACATAGAGGAAGCAGAAAGGCAATTTTCTTGTTTGGTGGGAAGTACAACAGCGAATAAAAGTTATTCAATTATGGTCCATACCAATTTCATCAAAAATAAAAGAGTCCTACTTTTCATTTTTACTTGTTCTTCACTTTCCAGAGTATCGCAAAGCAGAGGTTAGTCAGACAGAGAAAGGTAGGACAGAGTGATTAAACTATTTACTGAAGCAGATGGCTGAAGAGGAGCTAAACAACAGTTTGAGCTCTTTAATATAAGCTACATAGAACGCTTCTTTTGAACAGTTGATTGTTATCTGCTAAAATTTTTATTGGACTAAGAACATAACAATCAAGAAAGCATTTAGTCTGACTGGCTACTTTTAACAATTAATAAACCACAAAAACAGCATGAAATCTAAGAATCTTGCATTCAAATGATACATCAAAACTAGTTAGGATTTAAAAATAGAGGTTATAATCATTTTGTAGGAAATATACCACAATTATAGCAAATCATAAAGGAATATTTATATGAACTTCTCAAGAATTGTTATTCACCTCTTTAGTAACTTCCTCAGCCTCTTTTGATGACCTTGCATAATTTACCAAGACCTGTAATGGCAGAAAGATTACAGCAATAATGAATCTCAGGACATAAGCAAAAGCAAAGAAATAATGCACTACTCTTTAGTCTTTACAATATCCAGAATAACTATGCAGGTTCGGCTTTAGTACATTACATGAGGCAACATTTAACTTGAACAATAAATCACTAGGAAAACCGTTTTCAACAAACCAGAGGAACCACAATGGCAACCAATTACTTCATCATTAGCAAATAATTTGGATCCATGGAAATTGAAAAGCATTCAGAATTTAAAACGGTGGAAGTTTAGAATAAAACTTCACTAACCTTACAACCTGCTTTTCCGAAGGACAATGCAATTGCTTTACCAATACCTCTAGAAGCTCCGGTAACTACAACAACAGGCGCTTCCACCTTCTGAACTGCCTCAGCGCTTGGTTGTTCAGTAGTAGCAACTTGAGCTCTTACGCCTGTATGTGCTGCCATAGCACAATCAATAATCCAACTAGATTTCTAAAAAAATTTCAAATTATTTACAAAAATAGAGCTTCACTTCACTCAAAATCACAAATTAATCAAAAATCAATTACAACATCACAGTTATTGATGAAAGCATACCAGAAGAAGCAAATGAGCTTCTCGATCTGCAATGGAGACCAAGGCGAGGATTGAGCTGTTCGATTCCAGTAGTAATCGGAGAACATTGCCGAAACTGACAAACTCTCCTATCACTAGAACTTCCGAAATTCGCCGAGATTCTGGCGGATTTGAATGAAACGATATTGGATCCAGCAGCAGCAGCCATGGCAAGAGAAGATGGAAGAGAGAGAAGTACAAGTAGAAATAGACAGAGAAACGAATTTGCTTGGCTTTGCTATTTATATAAAAGCAAAGAAAGAAATGTATTTATGCTTTCAATTTTGCTTTGATAGCTCCGGAGACTAGAACAGTGGCGATGCAAACGAGGTTTGTGTAACTACATTTCTTTTGTTTTGATTAATGGGTCTGGGTTTTTGTTTTATTTACCATGCAACCAATGAACTTGAAATGCAAGTTCAGTTGGATGGCGAACTAGTAATAGTTTGTATGTTAAGGGTATTTATTGGAATTTCATATAATTAATGGAGAGGAAGAAAAGTTAGGTTCGTCCGCCCAACTAATATCGACCCACTTCGGTGTAAACGACTTATTCTCACAGAAAAAATTGAACTACTTAAACGGCGTCGTTAAACATAAATTTTTCATCAATTTCTGATATGCACTAGGGACAGACAATTAAAAATTAAATTAGTAAATTACAATGTCTTGAAAAAAATTTTCTTTTAATTTCTTTATTTATAATACTTATTTTAAAAGTTTTTGATATATTTCATTATTAAGGTCAATTAAATTGATTTTCACTTTCTATCCCTTTCAAATGAGAGTAATGCATTATTTAGTTATTATAATCAAATACTACATCCATCCCATAAAAATATATTTAAATACTCCATCCACTCCATAAAAATAAATTTATTTTAATTTTCACACAGATTAAGAAAAATATAGCTAATATAGTTAAATCAATAAATTATTAATATTTTTCTAATATACCCTTTACTAATATTAAATGATTCATACTATTTTATTAAAACTAACACTATGCATGGCAACAAGATAGAGAGGAGAGGGAAAGTTATTTTAAAGTGAGGGGAGGGGATGGATAAAATTTCATTTTATTTTGTTTGTCAAATTAAAATTTAATTAATAAAGGAAATTGAGAGGAAATAGTGTTATTTTATTTGGATGGAAGGGAAGGGATATGAATTATAATTGTAAAAAGATAAAAAAGTACCAAATAAATAATAAAGAGAATAAGAAAAACACCCATAGATTTTCAATAGGAATAAAATATACTAGTCATATTAAAATTTTAAAATAATTTTCAAATAATAAAAATTTGAGATCACTATTAATAATTTTGAAATAGAATTAGATACATTGAAATGAATTTATTAAAAAAAAAATAAGTTTATTACATTCACGTTAGAAGTGATTTTAGAAAAGTAATAAAAATCCTAACTAATGTTATTGAAATATATAAATATAAAAAATATTTGTAGTATAATATTAACGTAAAAGATATATAAGAACTTATATGGAATATTGTTAAATTGATAAGGGTAAAAAGGATTATACAAATAAATTGTAATCTCCCACTAAAAGTTGAAATTTTTTACGCTCCAATTTGCAGTGTAATCAATTTCAACTTATATAAGGGGAATGTGGTGAATTGCTCCATTCCCCTCCCTTCCCATTTAAAAAAAAAATAGATATCAAATAAGATAGATATTAATTTCCACTTAATTCTCCTCCCTTTCTCACTTTCATCCATGCATAGTACAAATGATTCAAGTTGATAAAGATGCACATTAAATAAAGACATATTAAAAAAACTAATAAATTAATTATTCTACCCAAAAGGAAAATAAATTATAATTTAGGACAAGTGAAAAAGGAAATTGAGCCTATCATTATGGGACGGATGGAGTAACATATAACCGATTTTGATTATTTTGATTATTTTTAATTATCGATTGGATTACTTTGAAATAATTATTTTTTATAAATTAATATGCAAAATATACTTTTATTAAAATTATATGCAACGATAATCATTTTTTATTTATTGCTGATATATAACTTATAAATTAATGCTTGTAAATTCATTAATTTCATCAAAATTTATAAGAAGTAATCAATTTGAATAAGAACAACAACAACAATAATTTAAAGTCTAAACCATCCAGTTCTTAACATATTACAAAACAAAGTAGCTTCAAGA